>LNDK02000066.1:5213219-5453300 GCA_001455915.2 Samsoniella hepiali | reverse complement strand
TTTCCCCCCCCCCCCCCCCGGTCCCAATTCGGAGGGGCGGCAAAGGCCGACGCTGGGTCGCGGTTTTTTTTTTTTTTTTTTTTCTTTGTGGTCAAATGGTACGCGTGCCCGCATTTGCTGTTAGCTGTCGTTTGGCGGATAGATGGCAGTTTGGCAGATAGATGGCATCGCGAGAGTCAACAGAGGCTACAGTCATATCACGAGTACAGGATCCAGTGTTTTCGGGTTTTAGCTTTTTTTACTACTGAATACCTAAACTATAGCTATATTTAACATATTTAAAGGTATAATATTACCATACTTAACTAACTGAAAAGAAATAAGGCTATATAGGCGCTAGTTTCTTTGAGGATGTATTAGCCTGCATATTACAGCCAGCACTAAGGATTGATATACGAAACTATGTATATCGAGAGTTCTAAATCTTCATCTCAACAGTATGGTTTACAAGGTCATGTACAGTCTACCAACATGGCAGTCTACCTTCCGTCCCTCTGGCACGACGCCCATCTTCACTTGCGCTCCTTTATCGAGGCGTGCCAGCTCTGCACGCTCTCCTTGACGGCGTCCACGTCGACGACGAAAAACGCCAGCGTCGCCAGCATCAGCGGGAGGGACGCCGCGAAAAAGATCCACAGCGAAATGGTGCCGTTGCCCAGCTCCTTAAAGTTCATGCCAAAGAAGCCCGCCGTGAAGCTAAACGGCAGGTACAGCAGCGCCGCGACCGTCAGCTTGGTGACGAGGCGGGCCTGCCGCATCGCGCGCTGCGACTCGGCCAACATGCTGCTGTTGCTCAGCACCGTCATCTCCTGCGTGCAGCGGTGGTGCAGGTGCTGCGCCTGCGCGCGCAGGTCGCGGAAGAGGCCGTGGACTTCGGCGGCCACCTGGTCTGTCGCGGCTTTCTGCTCCGGGGACAAACCGGGAGAGTTTGGACGGCGGGACGGCGGCGCAATCTTATTGGGCTGCTCCGTCAGGTGGAACATTTCGTCGGCCGCCTGCATCTGGTCCTCCAAAATATCCCTAAAGTAGAGCAGGTTGTTCAGCGTCGGGCTCTCCTTGCTCCGCGCCAAACGACGCGTTTCCTCCGCCTTGACCTTGGTCTCGAGGAGGTTGAGCAGCTGCTTCTGCGAAAAGGCCGCCAGTCGGAACACGTCCTCCAGGACGTGGAAGCGATCGCGGTCGGCGAGGCACCAATCCAGTCCGCGTCCGTAGCCTTCCGGAAACACGGCGAGACTTTGCGCATTCATTGGGCCCTCCTCCCGTTCCGCCTCGCTCTTGTTTAGCGCCGGGGATTTCAAGGCGCACCTGGGTCGGTATTGCATGATGGGGTGCAACATGGTAGGCGAGTTATAGATCTTGTCGAGCCATGGGAGTCGAGGGCCTCTTGCGACCTCATCTCCTGCATCCGTACAGGCAATGGCTGCTACGATCAGCGAATGGCTTCCAGGCGTCAGGAACGCAGAGATACATACCCATCCACGTCTTTCCAATCTCAAAGATGGAAATGTCCATCTCTTGCTCAATGACACAGTGTCTCTCGTCTATGGCACGAAAGCTGCGCACGATGGAGCTTCCTGTAGCCAACGAGAGTCCACCGAGCAGCTCTCTCTTGTAGTGTTCAAAGCGCTGGTTTGCTTCTGCGCGCATGGCATCCACGTCGTCTTGGGAGAAGCGGCAAAAGTCGCGCTTGGACCCGATGGTGTAGAATCGAAAGCGAAAGATGTTGCTCATGGCCGACGGCGCGCGGTCAAAGTAGTAGTCGCCGCCGGCGCTCTCCTTGTAGCGCAGGAACCAGCGAAAGAGCTCCGGGTCGACGCAGCAAAACGCGCCAATGCTTCGCACCCAGCCCGCGGAAGGATTGCCGCGCAGAAACAGCACCTGGGGCTGTGACGCCTCGATATTCCTCTTCAGAGCTTCGATGCATGATTCGGGGTCGGCGAATCGCTCAAAGCGCCCACGGTGTGCGCCACTCTCCGCCGTCGACGGCGTTTCAGAGCAAGATGGCTTATCGGATGAGTTGCATTTGCCAGAACTAGTCAGCCAAGCAAACGGTATCGATCCGGAACGGGCGGAAGATGGTGATTTAAGTTTTGGCTGCTGTTCAAGGAATCGGCTCAGGCTTTGGTATATCTCTCCAGGGTACAATGTCACGCCACTGGACTGTTTAGCATGATACGCAATCGCTTTTACGTATTCGTCCTCGGTGCCTAATCCTGAATCAGAAACCGATACGTGTTAATCTGCGCTGTAGCTTACATTTGGGCGTGAATGGTCGCCCGTCGACCGAGGCTCGGCTGCGAGATGGGGTTCTTGAACTCATACTACCAGTAAAATTGCGTCCAGGCATTTAAGCTACATTTCAGATTTTCTTTTGCACATCGTCCTTCTATTTAAATGACCTGTTTTCTGGAAAACGGCTGCGACAAACGTGCGTATGACTCCTGTGGCTGAGTCTGTAGTGCATTTCAGCTATCCCTTGCTGAGGCGCGCAAAGACCAGGCCCGACTCGGAGCCTGCCTCGAACTACTTGGCCTTGTAGTCGCCTTCTGTACATTTTCGGCGAAAAATGGTACGGATTTGCGTTAGTATGCTGGCTCCGGACGGGTGTGGCTGTCTGCCACCAATTAGCAATTGGCAGGGAATAGGCTGATGACAGGCTGCAGGCGCCATCTGCATCATGGCTGCATAAAGACTCTCAGCGCTGACAAACGTAAGAGTCGCCGTCATCGCCGTTACCCCGCGCGATGATGTTTCAAACGCTGGCATCGCGCTGAAATACCACGTGACTGCTCCTCGCATACTTTGGGAGAGCTGCCTTCCTCACGATTGTCGTACTATATATCGAAGCAAAGGAAAGCCGACTGAGCCCAGTAGCCGGTCTTCACAGTAGGATCGAAGTGGTAGTAGCCATCCCATATTGTATGGCCTTGATCGTTTGTATCAATCATGACCGACACCATGAATCCACGAACCACCATGAGTGGTGGACTGGTCCAGATTGGCGTCGGCGTCAAAACTGGAACTCTGTGAGCACAACAGAGATTTTCACTTGCACAATTGGTAACTGATATCTCCCGATAGCATTGTCACAGTTGGAGGCTTGGGCACCACACCGCCCGAACACTGGACTAATTCTAACGGCGAGCAATGGTTGCGCACTCTTGATGCAAGCTATGCGCCAGACGTTTCAGTGGTCTCGCTCCCCAACAAGTTGGCCGCCAGCGGCGTGCTATCTTTTGAGGATATAGAAGACCAAGGAGGCGCCTTGTTTAATGAGCTGAGGGGCCTTGTCGGTGATCCAATGGTACGCTAGTATTGGTAGCATCTGCGATGCAGCTGACCCTTTCAGTTGAAAAAATGCCCGATTGTGTTGGTTGCACATAGCTTGGGGGGTCTGATTGTCAAAAGGGTACATGAAATTCTCCCAAGCATTGGTACAATCGTTGACTTTGCGCCGGTAGGCCCTCTGGATTGCCAAACGAGATGGGGCGCTGCAGCCGACGTACTGGGATCTCATCCGGAGGATCTCCTGCATTGTATTGATGGGTTGCCCGCATTCAGTTTCACAGAATCCCGACGACTGGGTAGCCGTCGATACGATTATGCAGAAATTCACCAAAGGGAAAAAACTGGCACTGGAGCAAGACTGCATCAAGGCTTTGGCGGAAGACTGCGAGGCTTTCCAAACTACCTTGGATGATGGCGACATTCAGGTACTGACGATATGCGAGACCAAAGGAACCAGCAAACAAGTCATGGGGAAGAAGATTCTGGTTTGTATTGCCGAAATACGCTGCTAAAAGATTAGCCCAGCTGATGACAGTTGCTACAGTTTGTCGATCGGATGCTGGCTACGATTAGTCATGCTTGTGAAACCGTGGTTGAGGAGAATGCAAACCACAGGGATCTCTGCCTCATGTCTGGCAGCAAATCAGCTCTCGATTGTACGCTCGGATTTTTCAACCTCGCTATTGACAACACCATGAGATCTCTCGGAAAAGGTTCTCCGATATGTTAGTGCGCTCTCGATTTCTAGTCGACCATAGCTAACAGTACTCCAGTCGGCAAGCCATCTGTTTTCGGCCATTCTACAGTGCGGGATGTGAACAGCGACGATGAGAATACAGAATACGTGGTAGTCAGCTCTGAATCAGGTAGGAAACTCAGTCACACCCTGTCGCACATACTTACTCATCGGTCCCAGATGGCGCACTTCTTCGTGATGCCAACACAGCCGCCATTGCATCTCCAGACACAATGAGTACATCAAACAAGGCATCTTGGACCAAGCAAGCAACTACCGGCAGCGAAAAAATAAATGCAGACCTCATCGCGGCCCTCAAGGATTTTACCATCGAGCAACGCGATCCCATCCTGCCTTGCCGACATGTTCCGTTCCCAAGAGATGCTGCTTTCTCTGGACGCGAGGGCATATTGATGAATATTCGCCATACCCTGATTGTTGCCGCTCAAGAGAGCTCAAGTGACAGCGAGAGCAGCTCGAGTGATATTGCGCTGCCCTTGAATGTGTACTCTCTTTGCGGTCCGGGTGGGATGGGCAAGACGTCGATTGCCAACGAATTTGTCCACAAGCACGGGAAGGAATTTGACGCCGTGTTTTGGGTGGCCGCTGATCAAGAGTCGAAGCTTTTTGACAGCTTCCGAGAGATTAGCTTAAAGCTAGGCATTGTCACAGAAAGCGACGGAAAGGATCCGGCAGCAATACGCGAAACGTTCCTCGCGTGGCTTGCAAATCCGTTAAAGTCCTACCAACACATGGACCACGCGAAACCGGAACGAGCGACATGGCTGATGGTTTTTGACAATGTCGATCGTGCAGACACTCTGGAGGAATTCTGGCCCAAAGAGGCTGCTGGGTCCGTCTTGGTGACTTGTCGTGACCCTCTGGTGAAAAGCTCGATCCATTTACGCAACTCGGGAATCGTTGTGCCCGAGCTGTCGGATGAGGAGGGTGTCGCACTGCTACTGCGCCTCACAGGCCGTGAAAGTGACCACAACGATGTGGAAAGCGCACCGGAAATTGTGCAGGCCCTTGGAAAATATCCCCTCGCGATTGCTCAGATGTCTGGTGTCATCATGGCCCGGGACTTGACCTTTGGGGAATTTCTCGGCTTGTATTCCGAGGAAACAGAGCGGCGAGAGATTATCGACACGTCCGAGGGCCAGTCTGCATCGCTGCGCCGATACAACCAGACGCTGAGTACTGTGTGGGCGCTGGACGATTTGAAAGAAGGACGAGCCCTGCTGGAAGTCATTTCATTCCTGGATCCAGACAGCATTCCCGAGACTCTTCTCGAAAAGAACCCGGCGTGCGCCGACTGGGAGCGCTACCCGCAGACAACGGGCCAATACTCGAAAGCGCGCGCGGAACTACTCTCTAGATCGCTGATCTACCGAAATAGGGACAAAAAGACGCTACGTGTTCATCGACTCATTCAGGATACCATGAGAACGCAAATGACGGACGAGACTTTCAACGAAGTGTATAGCAGGGTGGTGGACATGCTTCGCGCACGATGGCCTATCGTTTTGCATGGATTCGGAAACATCCAGACTCACTGGAAACAAAATGCGGAGCTTTGGGCGCACTGCCTGTCTGCATTCAGGTACAATGAACGATTTGATCCAAAAACGGCGGATCTTGACTTGCGCATCAAGTGGATGAATCTCACGTTGGACATTTTAATGTATGGCACAGCACACTTGGTGACGGACAGGCAACAGCTGACACATTTCACAGGTTCTGCGCCGCTGATTCCCGATTCTGTGCTGGGCCCGAAATCCTGTCTTTTTTTACGTTTCTGCGAAGCTCAGCCAAGGAAAGAAACCCCAGCATGGACCTACAGCGAGTGGATGCATCGTTTCACTTTCACCGGGGCGAGCTCGAGATGCACATCAACAACCATCAGCGTCCGTACATGGACCTCGGGCTGTGCGTGCAGCAGCTGGAGACGCTCCTCGACGAGGAAGCCAAGAGGGCGGATTCGCATTTCGGCGTGGCCATCAACGAGTTTGGGTGTGCGTGCATGATGATTTGGAAGAACGAAGAGGCGCTGCGCGCGTTTGAACGGTCGTACACTGTGTTGCGAGATCTGCACCGGCCGACAAAGCAGGAGACGACAATGGCGCAGATCAACATGGCCTTTGTGTATGGCAACATGGGACACCACGAAAAGGCAGCGCACATGTTTGAGCAGGCGTTGGCGGAGCGCATCGAGGAGCTGGGCGAGGATGATTACTCGTCTTTCGTGTAAGTGCTGTCTGATTCGTTGGTGCGCGCCGATGGCTAACTGTCTAGGAACGGAAAACTGTACCTCGGCTGGGGCAACGCGTTGGCGGCGCAGGGCCGGCTCGACGAGAGCTTCAAGCTGCACGTCCGGTGTCTGGAGCACTACAAGCGCTCGGTGGGCAACCTGCACCACCGAACCGGCGACGGCTGCGTCAAGGCGTCGGATCACTTTGCGCGCGTCGGAGACGGCCCAACCGCGCTGTACGTTTACATCTTTGGCACTTCTGGCGGTTTTTTGCTTTTACTAACAGTCCATCCACAACGGCAGTGCCCTGCTAGATCAAGCGCTCAAGATTTTTTATTTGGACGTATATCACAATTCCGAGGCGGCGCGCGCACACTACAAAAAGGGTCGGATTTATCAACGCACCGGGCACGGGGAAGACGCCAAGGCGGAATTTGCGAGAGCGCTGAGAATCTATAACAGTATGGTGCCGGCGGGCGAGGGCGCGGATAAGATTGAGGATTTGGATGACGAGGATTTCGATCATTGGATCATGTTCTGGTCCCGCTGATTCAGCAGGGCTCATCTTGGGTATAGATTGACATCAGATTGGTTCCACTCAACATCGGGCCGTTTTTTTTTCGTATCAACGCCGTTTCAAGTCAAATATTAAATCAACGTACATGATAGGGCAACGTACTAGGGGTGGTACATTCGTTCATCGTGGGCCGCTGTGGCTTGGGCAAACCGCGTGGCTGTCTTGGTGCATTCAACACCGACGACGAAAACGGCCCATGGTCAGCCATCGGCCCCCACGTCGCAATGCCCTTTGTTTCCGCGGGACGGGTCGCTCCCGGGCCCGATCAGGCAAAACTAACGTTTTTTTCTACATCGACGTCGCGCAGCTGGTGCAAACAAGCCCGGCATAAACTGGGGGAACGAGGGCGAAAAGTAGGCAAGGTAAGTCATGGCAAACACGCCAAAAACAGCTGCAGCCAGTCGTCAGCACTCATTGCGAAGAAATACGGGAGTGGCGCTCGCAACCTTCGGAGATTTATTGTGTGTTTTGTTCAGCTAGCATCGTGTATAGAGGGGCGCCCGTTATTAATTTACGGCGCGATCGAGGGGGGGTGGTGTCGTGCCGTCGTAGTGTGCCGATCAGGACCACTACAGCCGAAAAGCCCAAGCCGCAGCCTCCCTCCCACCAACCACCAGTCAAGATAATTCCTGTTCCTCGCAAGAAGCTGAGACATGTCAGACGAATAAGGGGGATGGGGGGTGTGGTGTGGGATGCAGGTTTTTTGTTTGCATGCGAGAGCGAGCGAGAGAGACCGAGAGAGCGAGAAAAAAGGGCTGAGACGGGGGCAAGACAGGCACCAGATTTTGCACCCGCACTGCTGTGCGGGTGCAACGAACGGAAACTCGTACGAAATTTTACCTTACTCAGTACTGATACGTTGCAGACTACAAGGATTAGGGAGGGGGGGGGGGGGGGAGTTTGGGTCTGCCTCGTGGGAAACGCCAACGCTGTGGTGCGAGAGTGTGTGTCTGTGTGTCTGTGTCGCCCTTGCCAAGACGTTTCTAGAAGACGGTACATTCCGCTCTTTGACAATGACCATGTTTACAGAAATAGTGACGAGGGGGGGGATGGATTTTCCCGATGGCGCGCCGTTCTGCTGCGTTCCGGGTCTTGTCAGCCTGCTTTTGCTGATGACAACCTCTGAAGAAAAAAACGCCCCTTGTGCCCGGTGAACATTTTTTATTTTCTAAATGCCAATTTGTCATTTCTTTTACCAAAAATTAAAAATAATAGGTCCCTTATCTTCGCCGTCAGCAACATCTCAGCCCCGTGGTCTTGCGCCCACCTTCTGGATCAGGCGTCCCCCCCTCCCCCGCCTGGGCGGAATGAAAAGTAACATGCAAGTTTGTTTTAGTCGCAACCATTTTTTTGTCCCCTTCTGGAATAAGACGAATGGACCAAAAAAAAAAAAAAAAAAGGGACCTTTTTTGTCCCATCTGTTCGTTTCGGGCAATGTGGTGATGCGCCTGCATCGCAGCCGTCATTCTTCGGCGAACGAACAACACATCATGCAGGGGGAGAGGGACGAACAAAAGACCCTTGGCCGAATCAGTTGTCTTTTTGTATTATTGTTTTTATTCTTCGTTGCCGTGATGATGAAGATCATGATGACGAGTCACTTTGCAGGACCTTGTTTTATTACTGCGTCGCGAGAGTTCCTTGCATGTCCAATGTTTGCTATCGAGCTGTCAGAATGCAGAATACTTCAGTGTATGTGTGTGTGTTGTTACAAAGGGCCGCCGCTAACGCCATCCGGACACACACCACCACCAGACTGGGACGCGAATACACGAGCTGGGGCACAGAGTATTATTAGAAAGGGCTGTTCAAATAGTTCGGATCAACGAGACAGAGGGGGGGGGGGGGGGGGCTTGGAGGGCGCAGGTCTTGTTCCTGTTTTTTGTTTGCCGCATCGTTGTGCACCCATTGTACATGCGGCTGCCACAATTCACGACAGCCCGACATGTCTGGTTTTCCTTGGATGATACGCGCCGGCCTCTGCTTTTGACTGACCGACGAGGACATGGGGGGCGTGCCGTTAGCCGCGTCGGCGAGGACCTATGTCCGAGAGTGCCACCACTGCCACCACCACCACCACCATGTTGCTTGTCCCCGCCCATGTTGTCGGGTACTTGCTGTTACCAGATTACTGATAGTCAAGATTGGTATTATTGTCATCGACGAGAGGAGAGAAAAATAAAAGACCCCATCGTGAAAAAAAAAAAAAAAAAAAGGTGTGGCTGTAAAAAGATTGGACATGACACTCGACTTTGCAAAGGCAGAGCACGGTACGTACCCTGCAGGACCAGGTTCTGGGCGGAACCCGCGCAAAGCATTGTACTTTCTACTGCCAAATACACGAGAGAGAGATGTACTTTGATACCCCCGGAGTTGACGGAGTTGTTCTCGCCAAACACATTGCTTTTTGAATTCCCCCCTTCCCCCCCATACCAACTCTGCATCTCAGCCACGGAAGCCATCCCCCGGCGAGTATGCCTCGCTCCGTCTGACCACCTGCGTGCGAGCCAGTGGGCGAGGCCCTGGCCTGTATATATATTTAAACGTTCCCTCCTCCATGTCACTGAAGAACTAAATCTCTCCTCTTGTCTTTAACCCATCCTCACACTGCCCAACTGCCAATGGTCTCTGTTACCCTCCAGCATCTCTCCGTCTGGCTCTCGTCCGACGCTGTCACCATGACCGACTCAACAACTGCCAACTGCTGCCGTGCCGAGTAAGTCTTTTTGCTGCTTTTTTGCTCTTTTCTTCACGTCAGTGGTATTAAACAAAGACCGCTTGCAGCCTTGGAGATGTCGCCAGGAGCGGCTTATACGCCTCCACGGAAACCCTCCTCCATGGCTACCCAAAGTAAGTCGTCGTTGCCAGCCAGCACGTGCCGTCACCGCAATCAACACTAACACGTCTTCACTACTAGGAGACGTAAAAACGGAAATCGAGCGTCCGAAAAGAGAAGACTCGGTCTTCTCCGTGCCGAAGAGGAATACGGTCTTGACGCGCCGGCCCATGGTGTGATACAGAGGCTGGTGAGGCAGTGACTCACGGGAGCAACACTGCGAGATTGCAACTTTGGCGTCTATAAAAATAGCAATCAATTTATTCTGTTTCATTTTACTTTTACAGATGCAGTAGAAAACGTACTGTAATTTCTCGTCCGGCAATCTTTTCCTTTTTTCGCAGCTTGACCCAGTCGTAGCCATGTCCTGTCCCTACCAAGCTGCCCAGCCAGTGGCCAGCCGCCATCGCTCCGTTGCCAAGGAACATGACAGTTTGCTGTGGGTAATCAATAACTGTGACCCAAGTTTCATGTTTTAGCTCAAAGTTCCTTTTTCATGGGTTCAATAGTGTGAGCGGAGAAGATGCTGATTTCGGGCCTCTTCTAGGGTAGGGGGGGGATGACAAGTCGCTAATCAACTCATGCACAACGCAAATCAGCATTGTCTCACATTTCTTGTCATCAATCTTTTTCTGCAATCAAACGGGGGCTTGAGGAAAGAGGAGAAGAACAAGGGCTAGAAGAGCCCATCTCCCCGCCACGAGAGAAGTGGTTGACAGGGTACGTCCTTTGGTGACGCCATTTTCATTCACAGACCAGCCCCATGCTCTGTCACAGAGCTTCGGTTACCTGGCCGGAGAGTTGTTGGGAGACAAAGGCTCTGGTGGCCATGGTTGATTTGTTCGAGCTTTTCTCAGGCTCATTTTCCCATTTTCCCATTTTCCCATTTTCCCATTTTCCCATTTTCCCATTTTCCTTTTGCTGGTACTCGAGAGAGCCCTCACTCGGCAAGGCCTCCCCCTGTCTGGCACGGACAAGGCCGCTGTCATGTCCCACGCCATAATATGCGGGCGAGCTATCAGAATCGCGTGGCGGTTTGCCGTCCGCCCCTGGCGCCGCCCTTGTCCCTTGTCGACCACGAAACAAGGGCCCGCCGCCCGTCCCAGCAGCCTGGGACTGGGGCCCGGGGGAACGGGGGGGAACGACGCCATGGGACGAGGGGGCCACCAAACGATCAATAAACATCTCTCTTGTCCCACCCGCCCCGGCAAGCTGGGTCAGACATTTGGCGACAGAGGGGGGGAAAGGGGGGAGATTGCGAACCCGTTTGCGGGCGTTGGGCTTTCGTCTCGTCCTCCTCGGGCTGCCAGGGACCCCTTGCCACACATCGTCGTCGGCTGGGGCGCCTTTTGTTCTAACATGGTTACACGTCGTTAGCGTTCCCAGAAAGCCGGGTCGCGGACCAGGGGGGGTTGAGTCAAGGTTACATGGCATGGGGAATAAGAAACGAAGTGGTGAGTACATGGGTGCGCGTGCCGACGCCACACCAGTCTCGCTGGCGGCGCAGAGAGAGGCGGGCTTTTGCCGAGAGGAGGAAACAGAGACGGGGACGCTGAGAGAAAATGATGCCATGATTTTCTCCGGATATGGTCCAATATTGCCTCATGGCCCCCCTTGGCGTGCTGTTGATGTGCAGTCGCTGCTGCTGTTGTAAGACCAGGGTCGCCTGTGTCCACTAGAAGTTGACAGGGCCAGGGACAGGACCCCCCAAAAAAAAAGAAAAGAAAAAAAAAGAAAAGACAGGTTTGCTGATGATGAAAGTTTTCCCACGTTTTTTTTTTCGTGGTTTGTTGCCCCCCCGTGCGTGCTTGGGATATAACCAACCCTATGCGGTTCCAGGTATCCGGCTCCCAGAGAGATGCCTTTGCGAACTAAGTGCGCACCAGTCGGGGCACTAGTTTGTCGGCAACGGGTCCCCCCCCCCCCGATTCCAGATCAGGCGAGAGCCCAAGGCGGGAAGCCAGATGGGAAATTTAGATTGGCCTTGGGTGATGACGGGGTTGCGGTCACTGTTGAAGAAGGATTTGGGGGGGACGGGTTGGCGTGAGGGTTAGGCACCAATCCTTGTGTAACACAGCAGAGAGACTGTCGTGTAATGGGTGAGGCTGAGAACCGCAAAGCACTATAAGAGCATCATTCTCCCTCGGAAGTCGAGGGAACAATTCAAAAACAAAGTGTGATTCGTCTCATTTTCTTCAAGTACATCATCCTCGGCTTCTTTTTCTCTGCCTTGACCACTCTACGCTACACATCTTACCACCCGCTCACTCAACCCTCACCATGGACACCCCAACCAAGAACAACGCCACCGCGCCAAGGAACCAGGCCAACGGCAGCCAGACAAGTGCCGGCCAGACCAGTGCCAGCCAGGCCAAGGGTAGCCAAGCAAACGAGGCCAGAGTTGACGGGTAATTTCTTTTTATTTTTCCTTCTTTTTCCACCATGATGTCCAGTCACTGACAACAATAAATGCAACGCAGAAACCGAAGCCCGGACCTGGCCATGACGTCATCCTTTACGTCCTACACCTCGATTGAAGTGTCCAACGGCATAGAAGAGTGAGCCCCCCCCTTCACCCGCCATCTATACCAGACAACACAGTGCTAACAATTTCTCGCGACAGACCAGAGACTCTGACGGAAAAAGTCGTCGCGGCCAACAGGGAGATGCGCCGCCACCCGACGGAGCACTTTGCCGGCGGCAGCTGCGACTTTATGCTGCGCCGTCACGACATCAACCCCTACACAACCGAGGCGCCCTTTTCCGCCTCGTCCCTGAATCAGGCTAAGAAGGAGCGTACCTGAGGGGCAGAGTGATGCCGAGTGTCATTTTCAGCGCCAGCTTTTTATTTTTAAACATGTTCTTTTTATTTCTATATTGTTCCAAGGACTGGTATGATGGCGCCAAGGGAAAGCCGACTGGTCTTGTATTCATGCTGCTGGCGTTGTCTGTATTGTTGCCAAATTGCATACAAAGGCATGGAATTTTTTTTTATTTGCTATAGTTATACGAGCTAATTATGATATATTTTTGCTATTACCGAGATGAAACTTGTGACTTTGACATCCATTGGACATGAAATGCCGTCGCTTGTGAATATACCACATTTGAACCGTGCGGCTGACACTCGACAAAATTCAGCCCAAAACACACGCACTTTATTTCATCATAGACTGTGAACAGGTGAGTGAAGCGGTCAAAGTGAAGCGGTCAAGGTACTTTTTTTTTCTGGGGGGTGGCCGTTGACTACCTATGTCGCAAAAGCATCGCGCCCGTCTGCCTTGGGCTGCCAGAATAAATATTGACTGGTAACGTTGTACCTTGAAACAAACCGGACATGGCCGCAGTTTGGGCATCGAGTGGCGAAAAGGACCGGAAAAAGGAAAAAACACACCGGATCCTGTGCTCGTGACATGACGGCGGCCTCTGTTGGGCGACACTCGCGATGGCATCGCTCCGCCAAAACGACAGCCCAACAGCAAAGGCGGCGGGCACGCGCGCACCATGGGACCAAAAAAAGAAGAGTACTGGCGGCCCAGCCGTCGGTGTTGGCCGCCGAGGGGGGAAGAACACGTGCCCATGCCTACAGACAGCAATGGCGGCGCATTGGTGCAGGGCAGGGACATGTCGGGGTTGGCCGGGGGGGGGTCGCGAACTAGATGATTGATGGCACACATTATATTGGCTCGCCAGTGGTTATAATGGGAAAAAGACGGGGGAGAGAGCAGGCTTCCCGTTCATGTCTGCCCAATGACAAACTTGGCTAGACGCCAGTTTGCGGGCGGCTTTTTTGGGGGCCGCCGAGGCTCAGTTAGTTCGCCGGCAAACCAAGGAGGGAGGGAGAGAGGGCAGGCTTTTGGACCAAGGAGGGGAGGGACGCAGGCTTTTGGACCAAGGAGGGAAGGAGGGCAGGCTTTTGGGCCAGCACACACACACACACACACAGGCCTTGCACATGAGCTGGCCTCAGATGACCACCACGCCCTCTGCTCAGAAGAGGGTGGCGGGCGACCAAGTACAGGATGTCTACCGAGCCCGAGACGAATAAGAAGAGACTGCCAGCGCGCGGGAAAGATGGAGACTCCCCCGCGTGTGGGTGAGCGTGTGTGTGTGCTGTGTGCTGTGCTGTGTGCTGTGCTGTGCTGTGTGTGTGTGCTGTGTGCGTGATTGTGCATTTGTATGTGTGATTGTGTCCGTGTCCGTTGTCTGCGCTGTCAATTGAAATCTCACACGGCGACCCCCGCCGCCGCCGCGCCGGCCCCGATCCATATCGCCTTGAGCCAGGGGTGTGTGTCCCTTTTTTTCGGCCAGAGCGAGCTTCCCCCCCAAAGGGACCCAGCGCATTCCGCCCGGGCGCGAAAGACATTGGAAAGCAAAGGCGCACCACAGGGACCTGGCAAATCAATCATTCAAGTGCCGGGCCTTGGTGTGTGTGTGTGTGTGTGTGTGTGTGTGTGTAATTGCCGGGAGAGTTGGAAAGCGGTCAGCAAAAGAGAACGGGAACTGGAAAAACGGCGTGAATTTTTTTTTTTTAAATTTGTGTCTGTGTAACCCGAGCCTATTTATACCAGTACCACACAAAAGACAAGGGTGGGTGTGTTACCAGTAGTGTGTGTCCGTCCCGAGTCGAAGCTCTCGGGTGTGGTGGCAACGGCAATTACGACCGTGGGGAGGGAGGGTGGTGCGGAGGAGGATTGGGCAGCATGACTTCCGCGAACGGGGGAGGACAGGACATCCTTTTGGTACCCAGAACTGCATCTGATGCGAGGCTGACACGCACCACTACATGACCAGGGGACAGGGGGGGACAGCGGGTGCTACAACCGCCTGCTGTGTTCGATTTTGGGGATTTGGTCCTTGGGGTTCATCTGGACAACGATGGAAAGCATCATGCGCATAATTCGGCGGGGTGATGATCTACATGCGGTGTGTGCGCAAATCGACCGCAACGATATAGTCAACAGGCCTGCGCACACACCCCCTTTGCCCTTCACCCTACCTAGTCGTACACACCTCCTACAACGCATCTCGAAAGTGTATCTACTATTCCAATCTCGGAGGCGCGGGTTGTTTAAGAGCTAATGAAATGTTGGGCATGAGGCTTGTTCGGGTACTCGTCGCACCTTGCCCGATTTTTCCATAGCGGCCCCAGAACTGCCCCGTTCCTGGCGATGATCTGCACGCTGGTCCCTGGATGCCTTTTTTCTATTCATCTTCATTTCTTGCCTTTTCTGGTCTTCTCTCCTGTCCTCACCTCTCAAGCCACTTTTTTTCTGTAATACGAGAAATGAATGGGGGTGTCTGTGGTGTGGTGTGGTGCATAGACACGATGGGCATCGGGCAGGGAGGATCCAGACCGCTGCACCCCCGTAAACGCAATCGTGTACGCACACATGTCACACATGAAGTGTACCAGATCCCAAGGCCTAATAAAGCCGCGGGCGTCGGGAGTTCTGGAGGTCTGGGGCCCGACGATGTGATTGATGTGTGAGTTTGGGGCGGTCGCACTGCGTGGCTTGACAATGGAGTCATGGGCTGACTGACTTGGCTGCGTGACTGACTGACTGGCTGGATGACTGGTCAACGGCGATGGGTTGGTCTGGTTATCTCATGGGGGGTGAACTGTGCGAGCTGAAAGGCAAAGGCCAGGCCCCGTCATCGTCCCTTGTTGTATGGCTTTCCGCCTTTGGACGAAGGAGGCGTCGTTGAGCGCGTAACGGAGCTCCCTGATACGTCCCGCGCTCTCTCTCTCCCGCTCTCTCTCCCTCTCTCTCTGCCATCACACCACCCACACCCCTCCCGGCCGCCCATCATCGCGGCTGGACCGTTCCCCCAGCCCATCACACCAGAGGAAACAGCAAGACTTGGTCCCTGAGACTCCCCCGGACCGCGCGACGACAGCCGGATGTACCTGCACCATAGGGCTTGGTTTGGCGCTGGCTCATGAGGTATGATGCGCAACGGCACACCCCCCCCCTCACTGGCAGGTGTCTGCACCGGAACACCAAACCCGGAAATTGCCATTGGCCGTAGCAAAAGGGCGTATGGCTTTTGTGTGTGTGCGTTGTTGCTGGATGTTGTTGAACCAAGGCACCGACGACAGCCGGCAAATGGAATAAAAAAAAAGAAAAAGCTGTACAGCCACGCCACCAAATGTAACGTAGAGAAGAGAAGCGTTTTTGGACAGGAGCCGCAAAACAGCCACCGTTCACTGCCTAACATGCCGGCTCGAGGATATGGACGGCTCTCCCTCCAGGGCCGCCGATGCATTGGTTGGGCCGGCCGACGTTGTTGGGGGCGGATTTGTTCAAGGCCGCTCGCCTTGTATATAAATCAACGGCTGTCGCCCATGTTTCGCATACCCTCCCACTTGGTCTTCTTCTGTATAGAGTATTTTCCTTTACCGCCTGGCATGATTTCTGTTTTCCATAGAATGTCATTTCGGCGTTGCAATACCCTCTCTGTACCGTGTCTCCCGCGCATCGCTTTGCTGTGCATCACCGTCCACCGCGCAGCAGCGCCTCTGTACATTGACTGCCCAATATACCTCCTCTGCACTGCCATAGACACTTGCATCGCAATACATGTCTACCATACAGTAGCCGCCTACACAACGACGACATCACCCAACGCAAAATAACTCGGTAAGTCATGCAGCACAATACAATGGTCCCCTCCCTCCCGCCTGGGCTCATGGCAAGCTGACTGACGTCCTCACTCCCGCCGCAGCCACACACACACTCACTCAAACGCTCACTATGCCGTCGCCTCCCTCCACGTCGTCTCTCGACGTGCACCCGCCTTCCCCTAGACTGTAAGCTGTCGCCGTCCACTCCCAAGCCTGCTCTCCAAGTCTTCCTAGAGTCATGTTTCTTCGTTTTTTCTTAAAAAGAAAAGAAGAAAAATAAAGAAACCCGTCTTTCGTTTTACTTACACGAGTCTTGCCCCACAGCCTCCCCGACGACATTGCATACGACAGTGACGCAGCCTCCAGTGACGCCAGCGACGCAGACCTCTTGTCCTCACTGTCATCTCTCCCCCCGCCAGAGAGCTCCGTCGACGGCATCGCCGCCTGGCGGGACACGACGCCGCTCGCCCACCTGCTCGCCCACCACCGCCGCGAGGACCTCCCGCCCGCGGAGCAGGAAAGCAACCCCGGACCCGAGACAGACTACGGAGACCCTCTTGCGGGTAACCCTGCGGCCGTGCTGGCCGCTGTGCGTGAGCCGGCTGCCGTCATCGTCGTCGTCGTCATCGTCGTCGTCGTCGTCGCCGGCGGCGCGGCCCCTGCGCCGGCACACCACCCAGCCAGTGAACATGACAACCGCCGCACAGAGGCTGCATAGGGGGGACCGCAGGATAATCGCCGCAGAGGCAGATGCCGTTCGAGCCCCCGGGTGGGCGAGACGGAACTGGTGAGGAGAGAGGAGCAACAAGAGCGAGGCGTCGATGCGGTGCCATTTTTATAAACACTGTACTACCCTCGCACAGTTGATGGACACCGGCCCATCATGTTGCGGGTTCAACCTTGTTTTCTTGTTTCCTCTCTCTCGCCTCCTTGTCCTCTTTCTTCTTCTTCTTCTCCTGCTCCTGCTCCTGCTCCTTCTCCTTCTCCTGTTCCTCCTCCTCTTTCTTCTTCTCTTCTTCTCTTCTTCTCTTCTTCTCTTCTTCTCTTCTTCTCTTCTTCTCCCTATTCCCCTTTTCCCATTCCCTTATTTATATTGTACGTTTTGGATAGACGCATATCCACCTCCCCGCGGAGACACAGCAACCTTGTGCAAAGGGGCAAAGAGCAGCTGTCACCACCCTCCCTGTCAGAACAACAGTGATATGGGGAGCGGATCGTACGAAGCCAAGGCAGTGTGAACAACGGTCTACACAGCCATTTCTCCTTCTTTTTGACATGCTGGCTCATGGTATAGAAATTGGGACTTGGGCGCATGGGGTTTATATTGTAACATCTGATTGATGAAATTTTACTTGCTCTTCTTTAAGAAGGAATACATCAATTAATCACCTCTAAGCTAACGCCAATCCACGAGTCCTTGGCCGTATGTTTCTTTTAAATCGTAAAAAAGGCCCGTAAAACAGAATGATTGCGCCGAATATGCGGGTATACAATGACTGATAAAAATGTCCTTCATGCGCTTCATACATCTTGGTAGAAATGAATAGAGAAAAGCACGCTCTCGCCGACGTGGTAAATTGTTATACGTTTTGGCTGGGTACGAAATTGAGATCCAGACTTTGGTAGTTCCAAAGCGTTGCCAAATCGCCCAGCTGCTCTTCGGAAAATCCATCCAGGGAGAGGTGCGCGTACGACTCGCGTGGGGTGGGCGGCAGGTATGGATTGGGCGGCGCGGGCATCAACACGGCGTCGACAAGTGCCTGCGAAGTCGGCGGCATGGTATATGCCATGTCATATGCATCATGGACGGGCGCCATGGCGTTGGGCATCTGGTAGCCTGTCGACGTGTCTATGTAGCCCGAGCCGTACACGGGCGAGGCGCTGGCGATACTCTGAGCCATGCCGCCACTTCCCACGGGCGAGGCCGAGTAGGCGTCCAAGTCGTCCACGTCGCTGGAGCCGACGGAGATGTCGCCGTGCAGTATAAAGGGCGGCGTGAGCGAATCTTCGGCCATCCTGGTGCGCTTGTGGCTGTCGGTCATCCTAGGAACCAGGTATGGGTT
This sequence comes from Samsoniella hepiali, assembly GCA_001455915.2. NCBI lineage: Eukaryota > Fungi > Ascomycota > Sordariomycetes > Hypocreales > Cordycipitaceae > Samsoniella > Samsoniella hepiali. The sequence goes on along the minus strand of LNDK02000066.1, from coordinate 5,434,921 downwards.
TTCGATGCGTTTCGCCAATTTGGACAATATCTCGTATGACGTCTTCGCAGTGCGGGTTTCGGCTGCTAAGCGCTCGAGCATGGATCTAGCTGATTCAATGGCCATGATGATTTCTTGCCGACTCGAGATGCAGCGGTCCTCGTCGTGTAGAATGACTGAGCAAAGAACAGCGGCTGTATCAAAGATGGAAAACATAGCCGAGTGGAACTTGGCATCTTTGGGATACAAAAACTCGAAAAATGCAGATAGGTTTGACATTAGCTTCATCGTGTAGGCGATGCCCTCGTCGCGTATTCTCAAGTCGTCGGGGGGTGAGTTTGCCGTCATTCGTCTTGCCATGTACGCGCGGAGAGGATCTAACAACATGGAATAGGCCATGGTATGTAAGTAATGGCGGTGCAGGGTGACCCACGAGTACTTGGAGTCGATCGATGTGTTGGGGTTATAGCAGTCGTAAACTTGTGGAAATTTCTGCATCCAGTTCATGATGACACGAGTGTATTGGTCAATTTGGGCAGGAGATGTGACTTCTCGCGGTGAGCCAAAGCGGCCCGCCAGCTCGCCGATGACCTCAGACTGCAGCTTCATGTGGAGTAGGGGCGAAGGCGAGTAGCTTTCTAATGTGAGGGCGGGCAATGACACGACGCACTCGGAGCGGTCGATGAGCTTTGGTCGGGATAAAAGAGCGGATATTTGCCAGTCCCAGGTGTCGAGAACGCACCATAGACGCCGCCGCATTTCAAAGTCAAATTCCGATACGGAGCCAGCGAGCTGGTCTTGATGCATACCCAGAGCCTGGGCTTCACGGATGGCAGTGCTGAGGGCATGCCAGGACTCGACGAAGCGGGCCTCTGACTTGTACCAATAGCTAGAATGCAAAAGGTGTTGTACGTTGAGGATATGGTTGCTGCTAATGGGGATGACGGAGTGGAGTTGGCGGGCAGCATTGTGATATTTGTTGGAGAGACCATAGACGGGCTCGCCGAGTTCTATTTCGAGTCTTCTCTTCAAGTCGGGGTCTGTATACTGGGCCGAGCAGGCGCATACCATGAGCAAGAGACAGGTCCATTGGAGGCCAAGAGGTTGAGAAGCGAAGCGGGCGATCCACCACTCGCGATATTCCTGTAAGAAGGCAGGGGGGTAAATGATGTAGTAGTGATAGTTGACGCGGGAGAGGAAATTTTGCACGAGGGAGTCTGTTGGAAAGCTGTTAGTATGTTTGTCGGAAATGAAGAGCAGCGTTATTCCGGTAAGCTGGTATGAGAGACTTGCCTGTTGTGGTGCGAGGTGGAAGGACGTGCAGAGCGCGCTCCAGTTGATGGCAACTGGACGCGGCAACATAGTGCTGTTTTGCAGGGGGCTTTGGCTTTTTCTTAAGACACAAGACGAGTTAGCAAACGTAGCGGCCGGGAAGGTAGTGATTTCCTGTTCGATATGGCGGCAAGGTCTTACTTCGGTTTGAACCTCAAGGTTGGTAAAGAAATGGGCCCCTCCATAGCCAATGGCCTCAAAGTCTTGTACGTCGTCGTCGTCGGAACTAGAATCGGCTTCCTGCTCGTCGCGATCGCGGTTGCGCTTTCGGTTTGCGTTGGAGGGCGTCCGTTCTGAGGATCCGGTAGTGGCGTGGGAGAAGCGACAGCGATCGGCGACTTTGCGCTTCTGGCAGTGATTGCAAGGCCACTGGCGATTGCACTGAATGGATGTTAGCTGCGTGTTGCTGATGATTCAATGCTCTAGCGTATCGTGAGACGCCCAAGGCGAGCCGCGCAGACAATGAGCGCAGACGGCAACAGTTGGTCATGGCTGCGAGAGTGGTTTCGGGTCAACGTGCCTTTTGCTTGCGCCGCTGACACTCGGTACAGGCAGGACGGGCCTGACCGTTGTCGCTGGGGCTGGCGTCCATTTCAGACGCGAGTTATGAATGGCGTAGCGGCATGCCTCGATTTGGTTCTGGTGAGAGACGGGAGTCCGGGAATCGTGGGAGGAAGCTGGAGAGGATCGAGTCGAGGCGCAAAGGTGGGGAGTGTAGTTGAACGGGCCAGGCAAGTGGGAAAGAGGCGTTGAGAGAGATGGGGCAGATAATAAGAGAGGAGCGACCGGCACTGGAAGGCAGAGGCTGTCAGAGGCTGTCAGCAGAAGCCTCTGACCTATAATTAGCGGGGTTCCAGCAGGATCGAAGGGGCTACAAGGCGTTGAGGCGCTGGAAGATGTGGATGTGGTGGAGGTGGTTCTTGGCCAGAGGGGTCTTGGAGTGGGCGAGCGGGCTGTAGACTGCCGTGGGCTCTCAGCGGGCTCTGGCGCCGTTTGGTTTGGTTTGGTTTATTAGTGGACGCCCTGTGGCACACCCAGGCACCGGGATGCGAGCGTACGAGAGGGGCCTTGTGCGCCAGCAAACCACTACCACGGGTTCGAGCACACCCACAGGCCACAGCCGCTACCGAACGATACCTTGGCGTGTTTAGTGCGGTACACCGTATCTGCAGGCTGTTACACAACCGATGACTGTACCACGCGGCCTCGACCAGGTACCCGGTCTGGTGGCTCTGCTGGGCTGGCCAGGCTAGCGGTCCCGGCTGCGCATCCCCCGCTACACAGTGACAAATACAGCAGACAAGGGTGCTGGACGCCCCACCTGCCACACATCGGGAGCTGTGCAAGTCATGGTGCTGCTGCGAGGAAACATGCGTAGATGGAGCAAGACGCGAGTCCTCAAAGACGAGACGAAGGGAGGAATAGCAACAGATGACAGAGATGCAGAATAAGCCATATCCCAAGTCCACTCTTCCGTGCAATGCCGGGTTTTCCGGTGCTGAAAAGCTGAAGACCTACGATGCATCCATCGTCAGCCATCGCAGTAGTGGAGGGCCTGCAGGGCTCTCTCAGCCTCGGCCAAGCTGTCTGTCAGTAACCGCCCACCCTGGTGCTTTTTGTTTTCACTAGTCCCTTGAAAATAACGGCGCCAGGGTAAAAGAGGCAAGCTACACAGAAAATAAAAATAAAAAATAAGACAAAATTAAAATAGCAAATCTCTCTCCGCATTCTCCCTCGTGCTCAACCCGAGCCGTTTGGAGCAGCGCTAGGCGTTGGTAGTTAGCGCCTTGCAGCCCGGCGAGGCCGCTGGGGACCCAAGACCTGAAAAGCTTGACCCAACCCCAGCCCGGCCGCTGTGACAGGCGACAGGCGACAGGCGACAGGCGACAGCCAGGCTGCCAGACACAAAAAGAGAGACATTGTTCCATCACCATCCGTACTCAACGGCCCTGTCCTGTTTCCGAACATCTGCTCTTCATCCTTTTGTAACTCGTCATTTATTTTCATACTTTTTCTTCTTTTTTTCCGTAGCCCCCAGTGCTACCCTACCTGCCGGCCATCGTCACTCATCCACTTTTTGGCCCCAACGGTCAAGCGTTTGCCCACCCACCACCAACACTACTACCACCACGCAACCACACAGCATCGCATCCAAACGACGGACCCTCCTCGGGAGCTTGCTGCTAGCAAACCAAGGTCGCGGTGATTCGCGCCTTATTCGGCCTTGACGACTGGCGCATGTTGCGAAATCCCGCGCTGCCCCTGGGAAACGTTGAGAGAGAGAGACATATGCCCCTCACAACACCACCAAAAGCCAGCCTCACACATCCCAGCAACAACCGTTGCAGCCACCAAGCCCGCCCTGTCCACACGGCAATCCACTTGTTCACAAATCAATATCCAAAGCTTTCCTTTCTGGGCCGGCCGCAGATGCCCAAGACCTTTTTCTCACGTCCCATCACGCTAGCGTGGCTAGCCACACATGCTGGCGAATGCCTGGCTTGCGAGAACTTTCTTTTTCTGGGGGGCTCGTCCAAAAGAATGCATAGCGCCGAGAATCTGGCTTTCTGGTTGGATACCAAGCCCGACTATCCTAAAAGAAGAAAAAAAAGACAAAGGCGAAGCTCATTTACACGACGTCCACGTTTCTATCGATGGCGGCCTCGTCCATGGCAGCCAGCACGCTCAGCTTTCGCAATACGCAATGCAACCAGGGAACCTTCATACTGTGTTGTCTCTTGACTCACCTGGCTGTTCGACTGCCCTTCACGCGAGCATTCCGCCGCCAACCCAATCACTCACCCGAGGGGCTGATCTCCCCCGCCATCCCGCTGAACCGGAATCGCCCCTCCCCTCCTTCTAACCTGTGCCTTTTTGACGGAGGGCCATGACACCATCCCATCGTCGGAGCAAATTAAATCAAGGGTCAAAAATACCGTGCCCTGCTGCCGGTGTTCAGAAAGCCCAGGGCCGTAGTCCCCGATATCCGTCTGACTGGATGCATGCAATGTCCCACCGAACCCACGCCTATCTCACGCCTCCTGCCTAATTCACGAGGGTGACTGCATATCAGTAGGCAAACTTGTCCAATGCCTGTAAACAGAAGAGACTGGCTGCAATGCACGCGCGCACGCACGTCGATCATGCCCAAAAGGCATACAACAAACATGGGACATGCGCCCGCGCGCAGTATTCCGCGCAGTATTCCGCGCATTATTCTGGCTGTTCTGGCTGTTTTGGCACCAGCTGGCAAGAGACATCAGTCCAGAGCTTCATTCTACCAGTACAATGGCAAATACTGACGACACGGCAGGCGTGCCCTGCAGGTTGGGTCTCTGCATGTCACAAAAAACACATCATAGGCTGTCACGTCACACGGCATTATTACTGGCAATATTATCCGCTCAAGGCCAGTCCACGCCAAGGTCTCTGACTCGCCCGCCATGCCCCCATACACATACATGTCATGGCCGTTGCATTGCAGTATTGTCGAGCCGTTGAGCGAAGGTGGTACACCGCCGCCCGCAAAAGTCTGGGCTCACGCAAACAAAATGCAGAATCAGTATCCGTATAGACGACAAACCCACCTAGCATAACGCCTATCACACACGAGGCTGGATAGGCTGGATATGACGTGCACTGTAACGACAAGACCCGTTACACACCGGAGCCGATATTGGAGTGTTCGTTGCAAGTCGCTCGACGCATTTGCTTGCGAGTGGCACTCCGCTCCAAAAGTTTACTCCGTCCGCGGCATGCCGGCATGCAAGCAATGCAACCGTTGTGTCTCACAGAAACGAACCAGACTCTGCTAGAGCTTTGTTCAACAAGGCTTAGAGTTGATCACATCCAAAGAAGGAGCAGATGCTAGCGTGTGATTATGTGGAATAAAAGCCGTGGCTGCGGAGGCCCCCAGATCATCCCCCCAATCTCGCAGATGAATAACGGCTGCCGCCCTGCCATTGAGTCGCCGCGCCCGCCTGCGTTCGCCACCAAAAAAAAGTTGGAAACGGGAAATCCCCGAGGGGAGGCGGTGTGCTACTTGCGATCAGTTATCACACAACTAGGCTGTTTATTTGCTTGCACGATGTGCGGCCGCTCCGTCGCCCGCGGCCGCCTGCGCCGGCAAAACATGGTTGTAGTTTGCCGACTTCATCGGACGAGTCATTATCGAGGGGATCGCCGGGCTCAGAACAACGGCCCAACGGCCTTGACAAAGTTTGCTCTGATGGGACGCCGTGGGCGATCTTCCATTACTACAGAAAAAAGGCGACAGGGAGGGCCTGAAGAGCTGAACCGTCATCCTTGCAGGTGCGTGAGAAAAAAAGAAGTTTAATGTACGGCATCACTGTGTAACGTGACTTGTCATGTTACGCAGCAGCCAAAACGGTTAAAATGACGCTGTTCAATCTGCACGGTATTGACGTTGCGCTACCCCGGCTACCGAGTCACACACGCACAGAGGGCAGGGGCGGTAACTTTTTTACTCTCGAAAAGAGGTATTCGTGAGATTGGCAAAAGGCCCTGACTCTCCCGACAATATCTACTCTGGCGGATCGACAGAAGTCTCCCGAGAAGGAGTCTCGATTGATCCAATATTGGAATAGATGACGTATCAAACAAATACATAACCAACAAGTGAATCCGTTGCGCCGCATCTCATGAGATGCACCTATCGCGACCCGACCGCCGCCCGATGCGTTTTTACTCTCCCGTGTTTCGGCCCAGATCCCGTCGCACACGCCAGACACCCGATCCCACCGGCCGCTTCTGGTTGCCCTGCAGCATCTCCAGCCACGGCACTGCCGGCACGTCCTGCGCGTCGTCGTCGACGTGGTCCTGCGCGGCGGCCGCGACCGCGGCGTCCTCTCCGCTGCCGGTCCCTTCCAGCGTCACGTCGAGGTCGGTCTGCTCCTTGTGCAGCCCGGCGGCGCGCTGGAAGAAAAAGTCCTCGGCGTACGCCCACGTCGGCGCGTCAAACTTGCCGTGCACCAGGATGAGGTCGTGGCCCTGGGCGCGGACGCCCTGCAGCTGCGCGGCCGTGATTGGCGAGAGCAGCTGCAGCTTCTGGCCCGCGGTGTCGATGCCGCGCACGAGGGCCAGCCCCAGGGCGCGGGAGTGGCGAGGGTCCAGCGTGGCGTCGTTGGTGTTGGAAATCATCGGCAGCCCTTCCGGTGATGTGATAATCTTCAGCTCATCTGCCGTGGTGGCTTTCTCGGTCTCGGTGTTTTCTGTCTGTGCCTCGTTTGTTGGAATTTCCGCAGAAGTAGTAGAATCTGGTTGCTTGCGCGCTGCGCCGTAACCGGCGACAATGTCGCGAAACGCTTCGCCGTCTTCAATCTCGACGACAGCCACCACCATGCCGTCGATGGCTGCTCTGAAGAGCTCAGGTGGTGACTGGAAGTCGTAGGATAGAATACCCCTGATCCCTTTCCTCTTCGAGGCGTAGCGCACTTCCCATGGCGGAACGGCGGATAGGGGCTTGGGATTCCAGCTCAAGACCGATGGGCTGGCCGTTCCCGAAAGATCGGCCAAGTGGAAGTAGGACATGGCCTGCATGGCGCGTAGTTGGGACCCTGTCCTTGCTGTATACTCGGACGGCTGCGAAGGAAGAGTCTCAAACTCATTCCGTGTAGCAGAGCGCAAGACGTCGACCACATCCATGGGGCCATCCTCTGACATGTAGGCAACTTTGGAGGGCATCATCTTTGTTATCAACTCCACGAGTAAATCCAGCCCGGTTCCCAAGATCCATCCCGGCGTGTTGATAATTAAAGGACAGTTTCGTAATTTTCTGCGATATGTTTCGTAGAGGTCTGCCGCGCATTCGACATACAGTGAAGGGGACATGGCCGGTGATACAGACGCTAGCGCATGACTGCGCACGATCGTATGGCCCGCTTGATGCAGCCCGGGATGCGAAAACGGAGTGCCGAGGTTCGGCCTCGTAATGTGGACGAGAGATACGGTCCCGGCCGGTGCGTACTCGGGCTGGCCAGGGTCGAGATCGATGACTGCGACTCCCACGGGGGACTGCGCCGTGCTGGCTCGATCCGTAGTTGTGAGGAGGCGGTTCGTGAGAAGCTTTGAAAAGGTAGACTTGCCGGCGCCCTTGGGGCCGCATACAAGGGCAGAAATCTGGGATCGCTGGTCAACTCCTGCGGAGCTTATCATGTCTGAAATAGCCTTGTTCCATTCCGGCGGTGAATTTAGTTCCTGTATGATACTCCTCTTAGGAGCATCTTCCGAGGTACAGAGCTGCGCATGTCAGTACGCTTCCAGGTCGCTATCGGTAGGATTTAACATTGCTTACTATTCGGAATGTGTCTCCGGGAGATCTGCCAATCTCTTCGGTATTGCTTTCGTTTTCATGCCATATACGCTGGTATAGTGGTGACAGGGCAGAGAGGCAGAGAAGCGGCCTGTCTGCCTTGTCGTTGTGTAGCTCTAGACGCGTCTTTTCAGACGCTCGAATAACAGGCAAGGCGTGACAGTGGGGAGCATGAATCCAGTGAGTTGTTTCGGATGGAGTGAGCGTTGCGCCGAGTATGGCAACCTCACCGGATCGGACTTTGATGCCAAAACTACCGAGCACGATGAAGCGCTGCACCAATTAGTTTGCCGTAAGTCATAGATATTGAAACTGAGCCTACCTCACTGTCAGTGAGCCGTAGCTCAACATATCCATCTTTATTTTTCCTGTAATTCTGTTTACTGAGACGAAACGACGAATATGGAACGATTTTCGGAGTGGAAGCACCACTCTCTGGTGTCGAGACGCCCTTGTCAGTGCTGCGCGTTGTCAGTCACCAAGCGCACTGATACAATGAAGAAAACTCACCCGCGCTTGGAAGCACTTTCTTTACGGGCGGCACTCTTGGGTGTACTTGGACTTTTGGGTGAGCCCCGGTCTGCTTGCGTCACCCGCTGCAGCACGCTGAACTGATTGCCAACTCGCTGTTTTGGCTCATCTTCAGGCGGCGGGCTGGCCTCGCGCACCACGGGGGCGGTGGCGAGCTGACGGCGAGCAGATAGTGCGCTCAAGGCGGCTTTGAAATTGAACAAGGCAGATGAGTCAATCTATATTTCTGAGCTGCGCGTAAATAAATCCTGAGAACTCACATTGTGGCGCCTGTTGCGCCTGTTGCGCCTCTTCAAGCTTTCGGCGCTTGTTGGTCGACATGCTTGGCTCCAGTAGTCGCTAGATGACAACCGAGAGACTTGCGTCGTAGTTTACGTATTTCACGCCATCTTTGATATAAACCGCTGCCAAGTTGTCGCAACTGTTGTGGAAGGGATTCGGTCTTTGAGTCGATGTTATCGATAGAGGGTCCCCACCAAAATTTTCAGTAGCCCAAGATGGCTGGAATAAGTGACAGGCTGCACACGGAGATGGCATTAAAAAGTGAGAGTATTTACTGGACAACTAACTGCATTACTAATTTTCTGCTTACATGCAGTTTCAAAAAACCATCTACTAAGATAGATAGAGACTGTTGTGAGGCAGTCTGCTCCGTTGTCGCGACCAGTAACTCGTGCGCACGGGCCACTTCTACACGTGCCGAGAATTTTGCTGGCGGTGGCAGGTGAATTCTTGATCGCGGGCGCGAGAAAAAAAAAATAGAGCTTCACACCTTTTCTTCCAACAACCCAATTGACCTCGACGCAGAACTTCGCGGCCTCCCGCAAATCGCCACAATGGCCCCAAAAGAGCCCTTCAAAGTTCATTCGCTTAGCAAGCACATCGAAGAGACTACAAAGGGCTTGAACGCCAACGCCCGCAGCAAGAAGGCCGCGGCCAGACCCACGATCAAGAAGGCTGCCGCCGCGTCTGCTGCCAGCATCTTTGACAACAACAACGACTCCGAGTCCGATAGCAGCAGCAGCAGCAGCTCCGATGATAGCGATTCGGGCCCTGCATTCCTGAGGGATCTGACAAAACCCAAGGCCTCAAAGCGCCGCAGCAAGGACGATGAAATTGCCGATAGCGACGTCGAGCGAACTTCTGCCGCGAGCAGATCGAAGCCAGCCAAAAAGGCCGCTGCGCCCGCCAAGGCCAAGGTTGTCGCTTCCTCGGATGATACCTCGAGCGATGCGGACTCAGAGAGTAGTGACGAGGAAGTGAACTCCAAGGGAGCCACTCTCAAGTCCAAGGCTGCTTCGACCAGCGCAGGCAGCCCCACCAGCAGCAGCGGCTCAGATTCAGGTTCTGGCTCTAGCTCCAGCTCAGAGGCTTCTTCCAGTGACGACGAGGCCGAGAGCGAGAGTGAGAGTGAAGCTGCCCCTGCCAAGACGGCCGCCGCTGTGAAGAAGCCTACCAGCAAGGCCGCCCGCACCAAGCAGCCCGACAGCGATGACTCTAGCCCCGAAGAAAACGATTCCGAGAGTGAGGAGGAGTCTCAGCCCGCTGCCCGCAAGCCGGCTTTTAATGGAGCCAAGACCAAGACCACGACCAAGGCTGCGAGGCCAACTGAAAGCGAGGACGGAAGCGATGAGTCGAATGAAGAATCCAGCGACGAAGACGAGGCAGACGAGTCTATGCACATTGCAGAGCGTGCACAGGCTAGCCAGGTTTCGCTGCCCCAACTCCTGCCTCCCGATTTCGAGCTGCGCAAGGGCGACCAGCAGAGCAACGGCCAAGACGTAGCGCGCGTTTGCAGCGAGGGCAACCTGCAGGGCAAGCAACTTTGGTATTTTACTCTACCCGTCAATGTCCCTGTGTCTGTTGTCGAGAACCTAGAGTTCCCCATGGATGCTTCGCAGCAGGGTGGCAGCGTTTTCTCTCACAATGGCGAGGATTATGGTATAGCTTTTGACAGCACGCCTCCTGTCAAGTCCATTCAGATTCTGATCCCTTCCGCCGACGGTTCCACATACCAGCCATGTAAGATGACCTTCCAAAATTAATCGGTTGGAAATGCGTTACTAATTAATTGTCCAGCTCATCGCACTGTCGATGAAGTCATGCAGATCCGGCGCATTACCCAAATTGGCGCCACAACAGCCACACCGGTGTCTGCCGGATCTTCGACACAGGTTGCCCGCCCGCAGCCCAAGGGTCTCAAGGCCCGATTCCAGCCGATTGGTGTCAACAGCGACATGGGCAGTTTGGGTCCCGAGAGTGATGATGAGGACGATGTTGAGATGGTGGATGCGCCGACTGGATCGACTCCCAAGGCTTCTCAGAAGAAGGACAGACGTCGTAAGGATGCTGCACAGGCCAAGGAGAGCGCCAGCAAGAGCAAGAAGAACAAAAGAAGACACAGCGTGTCGGAAGACGAGGATGCTGCCGCTGCGGAGCAGCTGATGGAAGAAAGCGTTTCTGCCGTGACCAAGTCAAAGAAGCAAAAGACTGCTGCGTCCCGTGGTAGCCCAGACCTAGGATCCGAACCCGCACTTCCGGCATTCAAGCAGACTTTTGTGGTGCCACCTGCTATTCCCAACTCTTCGGCGACTGCTGATGTTGCATCCACACCAGCCAAGAAGACCAAGACCAGCAGGTCTACGACCAAGCCAACAACCCCTCTTGCCAGCTCACAGGTATCTGGCGGCGGCAAGAAGGAGACGCCAGTTCCCGTGCCTACGGTTCCTAGCCTTGGCAAGCCTGCCGCGTCCACCGACTCGCCTGTTGAGAAGAAGACGAAGAAGCGCAAGGGCAAGGCTGCGGCTACTGGTAGCCCCGTCTAGGCGGTCAAGGGAAACCAGTCGCAGCAGCGAGCTCGGAACCGGCGTTGGTGCTCCTCGCCGCCACGTCCACGCAGATTCTAGGCAAATGGGGGAGAAGAAGACAGTGTGCATGATTGGAAAGCCCATTCGGTACATGATATACCCCTTACGAATGTGGTGAGATGCTATTTTAGCTGAAAGATTGGAGGACCGAGAGCAGTTTGGTGGAGGAATTAAATTTTTGCTTGTGCTTCGGCATTACATGGAAGGCGTTTAGGCACAACAAGATTTCACTTTTTTGTTGATTGACTTTTTGATTTCTTTTATTTTTGTTCACTTGCGGTTCGACGATGGTTGGTTGCAGACGATGGCTGATGAGGCGCAGAGAGAGCTATGAAAGAGGACACTCGGTGTGCTGAAGGCGAGGATAGCAGAGTATTACATGCGAGCCTGATTGATGAATAATAAATTCCCACGTTGATCCTATTGCAGTCTTGTGCTGCAAAAGAAAGTCAGCTGTACGGCTGACGTGCTCTTGGCAGGACTGTACACCGGCCACAGCTCTTTGCTACAATAACTGCTTGGCAAGTTCATCAGGAAGCATTTCACAATAGTCATTGATTCTGCAAGCCACACAGCATGCCAGTGAGTTAGCGTCGCCTCTCGGGCGCATGAAAAACCACGTAGTGCCATGACGTTTGCCTCTGCCATGCCATGCCGGGGGCGGCGCGCCTTGCACAGCCACCACCGCCTGCAACGGCGCCGGCCCGTGGGAGGCCTGACGTAGCACACGCGGCGCCCGATTTACTTTTCTCTCTGTCGTACGATTGAGGGACCGAAACGCTTGGGGATACGCGTATGCAGGCTACATGCCTTTTTGTTTTCGACAGAGAACAGGCCAAAAGATAAAAAAACATCAACAACAAACGGCAACTGGCAACCGGACGAGGAGGTGTTGTTATGCAGGCCCCTCGGGTCGTTTGCACGGCCACCTGCAGCGGTCCCACGAACAATAACTACGGATAGACGCACCTTATTTCGGGGATATACCGGCAGGGTGAGGTGAAGGCGCCACAGAGCCAGAGCCCAAGTGGCGTTTCCTCCGCTGTTGTGTTTCAACACAAATGCAGGGCCCCCTAGGGAACTTGTTTGTCCCCTGTTTTCAGTATATACGGACCGCACGGCAGAAAAGAATATTTGTTTCGACAGCAAAAGAAACGAGGGATTTTTGAAACATTTGTTTCTTCCATTTTGTCAATGTCCGGTCCCCAGCAGACGGAAATGAAAGAACCAAAAAAAAAAGCAAGGGTCCTCTCACCTCGGTGAGCCCACAAAAAAGCGTGGGAAGAAAAAAGTCCCGATATGGATGGGGTCGATGAAACTTTTTTTCTCTTGTCACTTGAGTGGGCAAGATTTCAGCGGTGAAGAGAGAGGTGGAGGAAAAAGATTGGCAATTGGTTGTCAAGACAGAAGTTTCAGGGTCACTTGATGCCTCGTTGGACCGACAGTGGAGGCTCTGTTTCGCAGCTCTTGGCAATACCAAAACAGAGTCGGCACAGAACAGAGCTTCATTAGGATATGAAACGGCGATAGAGTGCACTGATCGGCTGTCGGTTCTTCCTTCATGTCGGTTTTTGGTGCAGAGCATATCTCATGCAAGCGCTGTTCTGTCTCGGCAACTCCTACGGGTAACAATCAATGACATCTCGACTTTCCAGTTCATAAAAGAAATGGAAGCGAAAATACGCCCTCTCCAAACGATGGAGATGTCCGTCTTTGGTTCAAGCGCGTACCCTTTGTCCTTCTTCTTCACATAGACAGCCAACGTAGTGCCGGTACAGCCGGCAGTGGTTCTGGTGGAGTTCTCCGCCGCCCCAAACGCCGGGAAAGCGTGTTCTGTACCAGTACAAGCAGCTTACCAATAGGGTTTTCCAAAAGGTTAGAAAAGAGGGGGGGTCAAACGGCTTTTCCTTTCTTCTTCTTCTTCTCCTTCTAGGCGGGCAAAAAAAATCAATTACGTCGTTGGTGTTGGGCGTCAACATTCCAACGCGGGTGGGGGGGCGCAAAACCTCGGTGACCAAGTTGGGAGAGAGAGAGAGAGAGCCAACACTGCGAACAAAGTCGGGTTCGGGCTGGAGAGGTAGCAAGTTGTCCGTCATTCATCGGAGAAGTCGGAGAACCGGAAAATGAAAGAGATGTTGACAAGGCGTCCGGGAAATAAAAACCCGAGTTTCTGGGAATTTATGTGTGGACTTGACCAGATGGTACCTGAATCTGCAAGTGGGTAAGATGAAATATCAACCCAGCATAATCAGTTTGTCTCCTGTATCAGTATGATTAGCGTGCGGGAGAAGGGAGGAAGAGAAAAATCGAGGCAGCAAAGGCCCCAAGGCGGACGGAGTAGCGGCGGAGGTTTGCTGTGGGAGATTACATGCCCCATCGACAGGAGCCCAACGACGCTGGGGCTGACGTGATGGGGAATTTTCCGTCCTTTTTGCGAGGCTGACAAAGTCGGGAGTTGTGTTTTTTTGACGAGATGTAATGACAAAGGTGATGGGCTGTTTTGCCAAGGCGGGACATTTTTCGTGGGCCATGCCCAGTACAGGTGCATCACGATAATGGCGTGTTTGCAAGGTGATTGCGGTGTTGGCCTGCAGCGAGGTTGAAGCCCGCTTTGCGGCTGCAGAGTCCAAAGTCCAAAGTCCGCCAGATGTTTAGTGTCGGGCGCGCAGGTGACGGAGCACTGGAGGTACTCGCTGCCAGGCGCCAACTGAAAGTCTTTACCCAGTGACCACTGGCCAGTAAATCAATTGCTGGCCGTCGGGACCGAGGCTCCATCCGCTGGGCCCAAAGTATGCGCTACGCTACGTCGCAAGTACCTCGAGTGCCAAGACCAAGTACCTCTGACGGGCGGATCCCCTCCAAGCCAAGCTCTCACTCTTTTCGCTGTCACTTTCCCTCCATCTGCAGCCTGATGAGCCCGCCGCCCAGGCACCGACAGCGAAGAATGTCGTCATGGCCCGTCCGGCGACTTTTTGCCCTCTGGGTGGCTGCGGCGCGAGGCGTCTGGTATTCTGTTGATAATTGGCTGCAAAGCCCGTTGGGCGTGCAGCGTCAAACCGTGTTTGCAGATTCGCCCTGTTCAACCAACAATTGGCTACTTGTCAATCGACGCGAGCATTGGGCCGTCCACTTGGCAGAGAGAGAGACACGCGACACCAACCAGGATGGGAGGCCCTCTTTCTGCGCTGTCGAGTGTTGATCCCCCCATTCTCTCGCGTGTGCGCAACAACCAGACCACGGGATGCGACGACACGGCTTTTGCCCGGCCAGCTCATGGCAGGCATCGGCAGCAGTGCGCGACCAGGGGATTTTTTTTTAGTACTGGGAGTGCAGGCCCAGGGGGGTTCGACAGCTTGTATCGTGACAGGCCAAAAGATGCAAAAAAGCCACCAAACGCGAATGGGAAATTACACGCAGCCAGGATCCCCTGCACGTCGCCAAGCCGCCACGGATCCCCTGCCATCTCCCGTCTCATCAACCCGGCGCCGCCCAAGATGGCTATTATTAAACTCCTTTTTGTGTTCAACGAGATTGATTCTCCTCGGGACGCTAGTCCGATTTCTGATTTATGAACAAAAGGACAGGACACCGACGACGGATTGTTCACTGGGCGACGGCGGGCCTCGCGTCGGTTGTTAAGTGCTTGCATCGTAGGGTCAAACGTGCCTCAAAGTTGTGTGAATGGCTGCATTTATGCCCAATCAGATGCAGCAGCAGCGCGCGCTAGCATGTCGCTTTCGCTTTCGCTAGACCGGTGTCTAATCCGACGCTGGAGCTGTGTGTGTACGTATGCAAGGGAGCATCCGCATGTGCAGGTGTGTGACGCGCTCTCGGACTCTGAGAGCGAGCACCAAGCCGGGAGGGTGCTTTGTAAGTCGCTAGTTAGTGCAAGATGTCTGGGGCAACAGCGCTGTAAAGGCAAACGGTTCCGCGGGGTTGGCATGCTTCCCGGGAGGCCGCAGGGCTGCCACCAACAAGGCGGCTGCGACAAGATTGGGCTAGCAGCTGTCTCGAGTAAATTAGACGAGTTTGGGTCTTTTTGCTTCTTTATGAAAGTGAGAAAAAAAAATAGCGGGAGTCAAAGGGCGGTCCATCAAACGAAAGAACAAACGAACAGTCTCGCGCGTGGCAGGTTGCAACAATGTCTTGGACCTCAGGAATAGCTGTTCTGGCCGCCAGCCGTCAGAGGATGCCACATTCCGGGCGATGCTTGGCGGATGCAAGGAGCGCGCGAGAGAGAGAGAGAGAGAGCACAGCTGCTGTACTGTGCAATGTCGCAGATTCATCCACGCACAGATGGTGTTTGAAGCTGCCAAGTGCTTGACACCCACGAAGCGTCTGTAGCCGGCGGGGGCCAATAATGGGTGCAAAGCTCCAGCCATTGGAGGTCAGTAGTTGCAAAAAAAAAAAAAAAAAAAAAAAGAGCCATGCACGATGAGACGCTAAAAGGCTTGGCGTTATTTCCCGGCGCCCCAGTCTCGGCCAACCAGCGGCCAGCATCGCTCCCGGCATCGTGACTCCGGCATCTTTTACGCGGACAGCCAGCTATCAAGGAGATAGAAAAAATTATTCGCGCCCTTTTTTTCCGCGTTATAACGGATCCTTGATCGACCATCAGCCCACCACCAGGCTACTACTACTTTTTTTTTTTTTTTTNGCGCCCTTTTTTTCCGCGTGATAACGGATCCTTGATCGACCATCAGCCCACCCCCAGGCTACTACTTCTTTTTTTTTTTTTTTTGGCGAGCTTCTGCCCGCGTGACCAAGATTGCAACCTCGACTCAAGTGCTCTGCCCTAGCTTTTTAGCTTTGCGGGGTTGCAAGCCTAGGGTTTTTTCTACTGGTAGTTTTCATCATTTTTCTGTCACCACTCTCTCAGTCGATTAGTGCATTCGGCTAGGTGAATAGTTGCGAGACACCGCTGCAAAACCAGCCGCCGGCTACATCCTCTGATCGCCCTACATATCTCGGCGGCCCAACTACCAATGTGCTTCACCGCTTGAGCTAGGTTTTGAGCACAACGACATGTGCAACCTTGAATACTGCCGACAAAAAACCAACCTCCATTCACCGACTTCTCGACCCCTCGCCTCAGATGCCAGCCCTACGTGCGTCCTCTCCCTCTAGCTCGATAGGCGACCCCTCTTGCACGATCCAGCTGCAGCATCTCGGCATTTGCCCTCACAACGTCGTCATGCATACATCTGCTCATCCGTGCAGTCATAGACTCGGCGGAGCTGTATTGGGCGCAAGAGCTCCTCCTGTGCCACACGACGCCATGTCCGCATCGAAACTCGGTGCATTTTGCTGTAGCCGCATGTAGGATAGCCTGCTCTTCACATGCACCAAGCCACGGCGCCAAAAGAGCTTATTCCTCTGTATGACTTTACCTTTCGTCTCTTACACAACAACACCTCTGTAAAGCTGCCGATTGCGCTATACACTGCATGTCTGGCCAGCGAAACCGTTCGCATGAAGCAGGGGACCGAAGTAAAAGTCCGTGGGTGCTCTGCGCTGGCTATCCTTATCCTTGTCCTCAGCTCGATGCAGTGGCCCTGCGAACCATCATGACGTGGCGGCGGCCGACGCCAGCTGCAGGTTGCCTCTTTGGTCTAGCTGGCCAGCCACACGCTGGCTGAGGCTCAACCCCATGACCTCGCGCGGCGTCCACTGCATTCCGCTGCTGCCGGCGATGGGACCGCCCGTCTGTAAATAGAATATATTATCAAAATCACCCCTTCAATGGGTGCGCGCAAGTCGGCCGAGCAGAGTGGCCGGGGGAAGAATTCCAGAGCCGCAGCACCCATTCCCCAGGTTCAAAGGGAAGGGAAGCTGCGCCGCGCCGTTGCAGCGCTACGTAATGGACTGGGCCCATCATCTGTAGCGACCAAGGGTCCTCGAGTTGAGACAAGTGCTGAAAGAGAGAGAGAGAGAGAGAAGAAAAAAAGGGCGTATTGCTCGGTAAAGTCACAAGTGCGAAAATTGAGTTGTCGCGGTGGGCATAATTAGCTCGTCTCGACAGCTCACCAGCCACCCGCTTCTGCCGTCGCTGGTCGGGGTCGCCACGTCTCGCCAGAGTCCGAAGCGTCCCGCCGTCGCCGGGGGTTTAACAGAGGCCGACGGCGCCGGGGCTGGGCGAGGACTCGGGCTGGGCGTGATGGAGCAGCAGCGACGGCTAGCTAGATTGAGATGGGTAGCTGGCAGAAAAGCTACTGGCGTCTTCCGGTGGGCAGAGAGAGAGAGAGACCGAAGAAAAAGCTGACTGGAAAGAAAAAGTTTTTGCAGATATGGGCGAGGTACCCAGGCCCACTGCTGGATGTACCTTTTTCTGACCCGTTGCTTCCGGTGCCACCCACCCAAATCCCACCCCCAGCAGAAACCTGGTCTTTTTAGTGCGGTTTTGTGCAGGCAATACCAATTTACAGGGCTCTGAAGCTGCGCTACAGGGGGGGCCGCCCCCTGCTAGCACAGATCGCTGGGGGGGGGGCAGGCAGCTTGTGGCCTGCAAGCTTGCAGCACCTGCAGGCGGGCAGTGGGCAGCGGACAGGGCAGCTCCAACAGTGGCACAAGAGCGCCTGCTGCCCCGGGCAAGTGGTCGTGCCTCGAGCGTTGCAGTGGTTCTTCCTGGTGAGACCGCCCGCCCGGAGGCTGCGGAACAGCACAAGCCCCAGCCAGAACGCGCCCGAAATGCACTAAAAAAGTCTCTTTTTCCAGCCGCCGTCATCTTGAAATTGCCCCGGGGCTGCCTTACCTATCTGCCTTGGTACCTGCACAGCACAGCGCACTTACCTACCCCCAACGCCCCCAAATCTCCTCCTCTTCCCACACCTTCATTCCTCTGCCACACCCACCCTTTTTTCCTCCTCCTCCTTGCATCCCGCATCTTCTTCCATATTTTCTTCTCGAGGCTCCCGTCGCTTTCGTCTTCCCACGGCTTTTCGCGCCTGGCAATTCTTACTCTCGCCCTCTCGTCAATTCCCGTTGTCGAGTCGAACTTTGCCCACGTCCGAGCTGCATTGGGCACGTGCCGGCGAATTGCCAGACCACTCTTCGCATCGAAACGCCAGACCCGACGTTGCCGAAACCGATTCCCCTTCCACGGCCGCTCAGAAAAACAAAAAAACGAAGCTCGTCTTCTTCCCTTGCGAGAGAGAGAGACAGGCCGTTGATTCATTTTTGGATAGCATGCAATAGCCCGGCTTCTTCTCCTCCCCACGCTCGTCCTCTCCCGCCTCCTCTGCCTTGCTCCCTCCCCTCTCAAGGCTCTCTCCAGCGCAGTGTCCGTCTTGGCAGCACGTCACCGCACCTCCTCGGACTGTCCAGCAACATCAACCGGCCCCCAATCCCCACGGGTGCCTTTGCTCCTCGACATCGCCTCTTCTCCGACTCTGCCGCTTTGTCCTGCTCGAATTCGTCGCCTCGGGGGCACGCGCAGTCATGACCGATCGTGCCGGGGCCCTCCCGGGCAAGCCCAAGTTGCCGAATCTCCTCACCGAGAACCTTAACCTGGCCTTCCTAAACCGCCTCCCCCATCGCTACCACAGCCGCCGTCGTCCCAGGACAAAGTCAAATGCCAGAGATCAGGGTGTTGAGGATATCACAAGTCTCTACACCTCCTTCAGTGTATGGGATGGCCTTCGCGACTTGCAAAAACACGACTTCAAAAAGTCCGACGTCCAATACGTCTTTCTCCTCTTCCTCACCCTCTTCTCCCTCTACATTGCGCCCTCGGCTCCCGCCCTCAAGTTCTTCGCCCTCCTCGCCTCCGCCTGGCTCCTTCTCATGCCCGCGACACGCCAGATTCTGCTTCCGTCGTCGATGATTTGGATTTGGCTGCTCTACTTCTTCTGCAGCCGCTTCATCGACTACAAGTACCGCCCTCATATCTGGGTTCGCGTTCTCCCGGCCCTCGAAAACGTCTTGTACGGCGCCAACCTGTCCAACATCTTGTCCGCCCACAAGCATCCCGTTCTCGACATCCTGGCCTGGCTGCCTTATGGCATCATCCACTTTGGCGCCCCTGCCATCTGCTCTCTCATCCTCTTCATCTTTGCTGCCCCCGGCACTGTCAACGTTTTCGCCCGCGCCTTTGGCTGGATGAGCATTCTCGGTGTCACGATTCAACTGATGTTCCCGTGTACGCCACCATGGTATGAGAACGAGAACGGGCTGTCTCCTGCCGCCTACGGCATGCACGGCTCGCCCGCCGGCCTCGCGCGCGTCGACGCCATCTTCGGTATCGATCTCTACACGACCAACTTTACCAACGCCCCTCTGCCTTTCGGTGCCTTCCCTTCGCTCCACGCCGCCAACGCTGTTCTCGAGGCTCTCTTCATGAGCCACGCCTTCCCTCAGTTCCGCAACTTCTTCATTGTGTACGCTGGCTGGGTTTGGTGGGCCACCATGTATCTGAGCCACCATTACGCCGTTGATCTGGTCGGAGGCGGTCTCATTGCCGCTGCATTCTTCTACACGTGCCGTGCTAGATGGCTGCCCCAGAGACAGGCCGACAAGCTGACCCGCTGGGAGTATGACTACGTCGAGATTGGCAACCGCCACACCATCACCGACGAAGAATATGGACAGTATTTCGGACTCAACATTATCGACAACCGTCGATCGAGCCAGAGCGACGATTGGACCCTCGGCAGCAGCTCGAGTTGCAGCTCAAGTAGTGGGACCCTGAGTCCCGTCACCTCGGAGGAGACGATACCTGGACTGTTGGATCTGGATAATGAACACGACCTCCAATGGGACCGCAACGGCCAGCGCAGAGATGTCGAGCTCAGCGAGGTCGTTGTCAGATGAAACACCCACGCATGCCCGACAACACTCGACGCGCGCCTCGAGGGACTTTCCAGGCCCTTTGCGCACTCATCACTCGGGTATCCACGAAAACCTGCACATGACCAACTATCCGCTCGAACAAATTTCAACACGCTTCATTTAATTTTCGACAGACCTTATTACATCTTTGGTATTCATCGGCACAGCGACTTGGCGCAAAACATTGGTGTTTTTTACGAGGTTGTCGCCGTCTGACTCGGCACGCCTTGTTGGGAGTAATACGCCATTTTTCAAGAGATACGAGGCCAAATTTAATTTTAATACGCTTGGGAGAGACGACAGATCGACTTGGCCTCGGCATCTTGCGACTTGGCTTTTTGGCTTTTTTTATCACTTCATTTTTTTTACGTACGGCGACATTTCTTCGAACAAAAGCCGATAGACCTACGTAATGTATACATACATTATTTTAATTCGTGCATGGGGAAGGGTTTGGGAACGGCAGGGGAATATTGCATTGGAACGCGTTTTGGAATTGGAACAGGGAAGACCTAACATGCACTGAACATTCGCTATATATATCAACGGGGGGGTGCTGGCTCAGGCCCTGCCCACGACGGACATGATGAGAAGGGCCAGGACACTGCCGAGTGTCGAGGTTTGCGAAAGCCTAGGGTCCGACTAATGATTGAGAACTCGGGGTCTTGTTTCGCCTATGGCGAGGTGACGAGAACGAGTCGGAAGTTGAACAACATAACCAAAGATACCGCTCGCTAGACATTAGAAGGTAGAAGAAATATGGAAAAACAGTAAAAACTTGTACGCCTGTCCCACATGCCTTGTGTTGCGTTGCTACGACGGAAGAGACGGAGCTTGACGTAACCTCGGTGCTTTATATGCTGCTATGTAGGTTCGTTGTGTCTAGACATGTTATCCATCTAGCCTGCTTGATATCAAACTTAACTCATCAAAAAATACATGTCAACCCCCAGAAAGAAAATCATGAACAAGGAGAAGGAGAAAAAAAAAGAAAATACATGCAAATCGACACATGATATAAGGCGCGGGGGAAAAAAAAAGCATCATATACGTAAAACCCGCTCATTCTCAATAAAACATCCCTCCATCCTCTCAGTCTCGCACGGGCGATCCGCCCCAGAGGCCCTTGCTCGTCTGAATCACCTTGTTGGCAATGTTGCCCGGCTGCAGCGCCGCGGGGATGCTGCTGCTGATGCTGCTGCCCGGTGTGGTGCCGCCCATGGCGACGTCGCCGTCGCTGCCGACGGCGGGTTTCGTCGCGGGGGGGGACGGTGTCGCGGCGCCGCCCTCGGGCTGCGTCGAGTAGCCGCTGTCCTTTGTCTCGCGGAGCGCTGGCGGCGGTGGTGTCGGCGGGGGCCCCATGGCGATGCCGCTGTCTTCCTTCTTGATGGCGGTGGCGGCGCCAGTGGGGTTGGGGTTTGCGGGCGTGGGCGTCTGGGCGGCGTCGCGGGAGGGCTCCTTGGAGCGGGCGCCGTCCATCATGAGGCTCTGGGCCTCGCGCAGCTTGTTGATGGCGCGGACGGTGTCGATGGCGGCGTGGAGGGTGCGGCGGGCGTTGAAGTTCTTCTTGATGGTGGGGAGGAGGTTCTCGCCGGCGCCGTCCGAGGGCGCGTCGCTGGCGACAAAGGGGTGCTGGAGGGCCTCGTGGGCGGTGATGCGGCGGGCCGGGTCGGTGGTGAGGCAGCGCTTGATAAACTCCTTTGCGTGGGAGGAGACGCCGCGCCAGTACTCGACGGGGGTGAAGGCGTAGTCGGCCTTGAGGATGGCCTGCATCTCCTCAAAGTCGGTGTCGCGGTCAAAGGGCGTGTAGCCGCAGAGGAGGAAGTAGGTGATGACGCCGAGGGCCCAGAGGTCGACGGGCTTGCCGTGGCCCGTCTTCTTGAAGATCTCGGGCGCCATGTAGCCCGGCGTGCCGCACGTCGTCGTCAGCACGTGGAACTGGCTCTCGTCCATGATGCGCGACAGGCCAAAGTCGGCAATGAGCAGGTCCGCATTGTCCTCGGGCGTGCGGAACAGCAGGTTCTCGGGCTTGAGGTCGCGGTGCACGATGCCGTGGTCGTGCAGGTAGGCGACGGCCGACAGCGTCGCGCGGATGAGGTCGGCCGCGTCCGACTCAAAGTACGAGCCCTTGCGGCAGATGCGGTCAAAGAGCTCGCCGCCGAGCGCGAGGTCCGTCACCAGGTAGAGGTTGTTCATCGTCTCAAAGTAGTCGACCAGCGTCAGGATGTTCTGATGGCCCATCGACACCTTCTTCAGCACCGCAATCTCGTTTCGTACCTGCCGAGCACGCGTGGATTAGCAAAAGCGTACCCTTCAAAACGGGAGTTTCTCCAGCATCGTCTTCTTACCATGTGCTCTCGCCCAGCCATGAGCCGCTTGTTGATAACTTTGGCCGCATAGTAACGGCCCGTATCAATATGCACGCACTCCTTGACCGTCGAGTACGAGCCGGCGCCGAGCGTCTTTCCAACCTTGTAGCGACAGGGCTGGATCACCGGCTGCGGTGACGCAGGTGTCTGCTCGTTAGCCATCTCTTTTTTCTGTTCTGTTTCACTCTCCGACGCTAACCCGTCGATAAGATCCAGTGCAGGCTCGTCTACTCGTCGGCGCCCAAGCCTGGTTCGGTCGCTCGCTGGCGGCAGCTCTCTCTGCGCTTGCAATCCGCAACAATATAAAGCAGTCCGCTTGCTTTGTGTCGTAATTCAAGCAGCGACAGTCAACGGTGCTATCGCAGAATCGGATTCTTTCGGCGGCAAGTCGAAATCAAGCCCCCAGTCATTGTTTCTGCGGTGGGGGGAAACAGGTGGGGGAGAGACAGTCGTGGCCGGGCGGGCGCGGGTTGGTCAGCGACAGGCTGCGGGGAGCTGAAAGGCGAATTCGGGCTCGCTCTGTAGGTACCTTATTACCAAGGATCGCCAGCGCCACCAAAATAGAGGGGTGCCATGGCGAAATGAATATAAAAGTCCATTGTCGTTCAACTATGCAGAATGTAGAATCCTGTTTTAGCTGCCAGCCGTAGGCTGACTGCGCTGTCTGCTTCTATTTGCTCCGTATTTTTACAAGGTTGTATTGGTACATGCTTGAGAGCTAGTATGTGACTTTGCCAACTTTGAATCTTGGCAGTTGTGTATTGATGTCATTTGAGCAGGCGGCTTACAGGTCGCCTCCTCGCCGAGACTGCTTTTTAGAACTCGCAAACTTCTTGTCCTTGAGCCTCGAATCATGAAAACGTTTGGTCCTGTTATAGTCAGTATGCATAGCGGACAAAGCTGAACCAGCAGACATACACCTCTTTGTACTTGGCATGCTTGTCGCTGCCCGTCTCCGCAGGCACTTTTTCGTCGTACAACTGGGCAATCACAGAAGCTAGTTTTTTGCGATTCTCGTCGGCGTTTGCTGTCCGGGATCTATGGGTTTGGGCCTGGAATGTGAGCGAGTCGCTGCCGGCCGTGTAGTACGGTGACAAGCGAACGCTGGGATGAAGGATGGGTGGGATGACGGCTAGAATATCCTTCACGGGGAACACAGAAATGGCTTTCGTCTCGGTTCTTGGTTTGTTAATACTGCATAAAAGAAATGTCTGCGCAATGTTGAAACACACTTGTTGACATGCTGGCCGCCTGGGCCGCTGGACCGAGCATATGTTGTGCTGCCGGTTGGGAGCTGAGACGGCTCAAAGGAAGCATGCCATTTCCGCGCTACGGTCAGGGCATCCTTGTCGAGGTCTGCTTCAAAGGCACTGTAACGTTTGTATCGTACGGACCCTATCCGAGATGCCGCTGCAGGCAACGTCGACGCCGGAGTAATCGGGGCGTTGGCCGCGCGAGACAGGGATGCTATCATCCGATGCATTTCAACAGACAACCCAGAGCTGAGAGGAGGGGCGCTGGTCGCACGCAGGCGGCCGATAGAAGCAATCAACAGCGGACCTAGTGGACTGGTCAATGTCCAGTGATTTGTTGGGCGCACTAGCTTTCGGATAACATCGGCGGCTTGCCACCCCAAGGGCATGATGACGGAGAGAATGTGATGGCGGCATGGCCTTCACATTCAGTCTGTAGTGGCTGGTTACAGTGGCGCCCCACTGCGCTTTCAGTGAGTGTGGCCAGTAAAAGCGGTCGAGCCGATAAGGGGAAAATGAACAGGCGACAGTGGGGTGACATAAATTCTGTACGGTCTAGTAAACCTCACTGCTGTGCAGCGTGCCGAATTTATCAAGGCGCTGTACGCCTCAGTACCAGTAGGCATTTAGGTGTCCAGGTACTTTTTAGTGTGACACTGCCCTGCTGTTGGTGGAATATTGGCCGGCAAGGCTGCTGTACCAGATGATCAGGTGGCTCAGTGGTCTGCAGAAAGGCGGCTGTACGCACCCTTGCTGCAGGCGCGATTGTTATTGCACCCACACCGCGACGAGCACGCAAGCATTATGGTAAATAATCATCACTATTACCTATCATATTCCAGTAAAACACAGTCTCGGCAAACCTGAAGACGACGCCCAAGCTGCGACCCTGCTGCAGCGCCCGCTTAGTACCTAGGTATCTTGGGTGCCCCTCTGGACCGCCCCTAGCGACCGGCCGCGTCGCCCAAAGTCGCCTAGCGCACGCGGCTTTGGGGCCTGAATTTTTTCCATAACACAGCATCAGGCTCTCAGCCACCATCTTTAATGTTCACCAACTTATTCGTCTCGTCTTTTTCTCTCATCCAACCAACTTTTCCACGTCAAGAGTTGCCCCTTTCCGCTACTTTCCTCCGCTTCGACCACCGCTCACGACAAGCTCTGCTATCTCCAGCTATTTTCTTATTTACACCGGTGCTGCAAGTACATCGGAAAACTCGGTGCTCTCCGTTTGACAAATCCGCTCACGACTTGGATCTGTCGAGCCTTCACGCAACCCTCACTCCTCCCTCTCACATCTAAATCTTGACCGCCATCTACCACCGGCGGGCCATCTCGGCGATCCGACTGCATGGAGCAGTCTCGTCATCGCCTCAGCCCACGCCCGCACACATAGCTCCACCACCACCGTTTTGCACTGGCCACACAGCGGAGCCACACATGACGGACCAACAGGAACCAGAAATCCACGCAACCGCGGCCAGTCTCTCGCCTGTTTCTCCTTCTCCTGTACATACGGCCGCGACCCTCGTCGTCCCAGCGCTGCAGGACACTGTCGATACCATCGAGGCCATGGTTGCCGCAGTCGCAGATGCCTCGGACATGGCCGTCGCTGCCATCGCCAACCCCGCCAACGAAGCCGCTCAGGACGACTTTGTAGACGACGATAGCTTCGACGATGCCTACGCCGAGGACTCCGAACCTCAGCCATCAGCTTCAGTTGGACCGGGTCATCATGACCCCAATGACGACTATGCCAAAATGTTTGACTCACCCGTCGGTTGGGACCAAGAGGAGGAGGACCAGCATGCCTCCGTAGACGTATCAGTTGCGCCAGACTCGACTGTTAGCCAAGCCCAGCCCATCCAAGCACAGAATGACGCAGCAAGCTCCTCTGTTCCCGCTTCTGGCCATCAACCTTCGCAAAGCACCCCCGATGCTCCAGCCTTCCAACCTGCCACCCAGACACACGCAGGCCATGATGCCAATGTTCCAGCTCTTGAAGCAATCAACGCTACCGAGGCTTCTCCAGCGGGCGTCCATCATGATGCGCAGCCACTCGCGCAAGACGATCCTAGCTCCAACCTGAACTCGCATGCTGATGAATCGCGTGTTGCTGCCAACCCAACCGCCACCCAACCCGACAGTCGGCCAACCACAACCAACGGCGATAATGCTGGCCCAGCTACTCTAGCCTCCACATCATCGCTCCCACCGCGGCCGCCAATCCCACAACCAGCAGCCCATCCGTATAGCCAAACCCCTGCGCAGGCATCCTCGCAAACACCTCAAGTTACGACTAATGCCCCCGGGACCTCGACTGAAGCCGCCGGTGGCCTTCCCCTGCCACCCCAGGCTGCCCACGATAACTTGGCGCTGAATGCTACGCATGCCGCATCTGCCCCAGCGGCCCAGGCCCATGACGAGTATCAGCATCTCTGGGACCAATTCATGGCTGATGAGAGACAATACATGTCTGAAGCCAAGTGGGACCGCTTCCCTGAAGGCTCACGCCTTTTTATTGGTAGGCCCCAACCATCATGAAACCACAATGTAGCCCGGCTACTAATATGTTCCAGGAAACTTGTCGAGTGACAAGGTCTCAAAGAGGGATGTGTTTGAACTGTTTCACAGATACGGCAGACTAGCCCAAATTTCTCTCAAGTCCGCGTACGGCTTCGTCCAATACCACACCATTGAGGAGGGCAACCGGGCGGTTCAGAATCTAGAGGGCATTGAAATCAAGGGTCGACGTATTCGTAAGTGCTAAGCCATTGCTCTTCCCTCCCAGTTACTAATAATAGAGTAGACCTCGAAGTATCCAAGCTTCAAGACAAATCTAAAAAGGAGCGAAACAAGAGCCCAGAGAGAGGTGGGCGTGGCCGAGATGGCGCACGAAAAGGCGACAAGTACCAGGACAGGGACGACCGCCGCGGTGGTCGCCATCATTCACCCCGTCGCCAAGGTCACCACGGCCGCGATGACTCGTACGGCGGCCGTGACAAGTTCCGTGACTCCGGTGGCCGCGGACGCGACCGCTCCAGATCCCCTGGCTACGGAAGACCTGACAAGGGCGGTTTCCGGCGGCGAAGCAACAGCCCGTACGGCGGACGTTCACGACACCAGGACAAGGAAATCGACCTACCTAGAAGATATGGTGCCGATGTTCCCGACATCCAGATTATTCTCCAGCAGGAAGTCAACCGCGATTTCGTCGGCTGGGTCGAGAACGCATTCAAGGAAAAGGGACTGCGGCCCGAGGTTATGTTCCTGCATCCCCGGTTCCCCAAAGACCAGGTCATTCAGCGCCAGGCAGCCGAGGGCGTCCACGCCGTCGTGGAGCTCGACATGCGCGCCCAGAACCGAGGCAAGATTCCCGTGCAGGTGTTTAACCGCTCCGGCGGCTCCAACAATGTGCGCTTCTACCAGTACGAGGACCTAGACCCCGCAATGGCCGGCGAGGTTATCCTACGCGCCAAGGCCACCGCAGCTGCATACGCCCAGCAGCCATACGGTGGCTACCAGCAGCCGTACCAGCCTCCTCCCCAACAACACCCTCCTCGCAGTGGCCCCTACGGCGGCGCTCTTCCTCCCGCTGCCTATGTCCAATCCGTTGTCGCCGCCCCTGTCACTGCTGTCCCCAACATTGCCGACATCGCCAAGCTCGTGGGTCAAGTCGACAATGTCACCCTGCAGCGGCTCCTCGCCTCCATGGCTACACCTGCGCACAGCGCCATGCCGGCCGCTGCTGCACCTCCAGCAGGCAATGCGCAAGTCGACATTCACGCGCTCCTCGGTGCTCTGGGCGGCAATCCTGCCGGGCAGGCAACGGCTGCCGCACAAGCTGCTACCCACTACGGCGGGCACTACGGCGGTGGTCAAGGTCCTCCTCCTCATTCCGCTCCTCCGGCGCCCAGCGGCGCGGCCGCCGGTGACTCGGCCGCAGTTCAGAACATTATGGCCCAGCTCTCTCGATACCGACAGTAGAAAAGCGCCCCGAAAAAAACAGCATCCAGTATCATGTTCGTAGCATCTCTGGCTTTGACTCGTATTGGACTATCATGTGTGGCGTTGGTTGTTCTTTCTTTGTTTCTTGCTTGATGAAGCACCTACTACTATACTTCTATACTTCAATGTGTGCGTTTGCGTTTTATGCAGATTATACCGGCGCTAGATGAGATTTTTAACATGGACGGAAGCGGGAAAGCCATTTGAGATGGTAACTTCTAACTACTAGGGGTAGAAGAATAAACAAGAAACTCTCTACCCATTGAGATGTCGATTATTACAAATGAAGATTACCTACAATGTGGCGAAAGTTTGTACCGTGAAGAAAGAGAGGAAACAGACAATTGACATTCAATTTCTAGAAACAGCGAGTGCAAAAAAAAGAAAAAGAAAGGGATACATACAACAGCCGGTGTTCGCTGGTCATCACCGACCCAACTACTAATCTGCCGGTCAGTAGCTTAACGTTGGCGGAGCAAACGAGACGCGGTGTATTCTACTGCCTATGGTCGTATGTACCTGAATATGAGCATACCTCCCTTAAATGCTTTGTGTTTTTGCAGTGTCTTTGGGTTCTGTAGCTAAGGCAGCTACACAGGATGCAAGAGCCTCACTGCGCGCGCACCTTGAAATGCCAGGGTCGTATCTTGAGCTTCCAGATGACATGATGGAATGAAGTCGCAGCATCTGCATGGCGCATAGTCAGACAGATGTATCCGTGCTTCTGCTATTCTTTTTACATTATACATCAGAGTATTTCATCTACTTGCCATATATTACAGGGTTGGGCAATGACGAGGGCCAATATCTAAAACTTGCAGGCTTTCTATCGTGTTGCATGTACAATCCTCTCACCACGTAGCACGACGGCCGGGTCCATCCGGGTCTACCATCCGAAGCTCTCGTTGTGGTACCACACCTTGCGGCCCTTCATCACCCACGGGCGCACGCAGCGTCTCACCTCGTCCGCCATCTCCTTGGGCCCGCAGACGACGACGGCGACCGTACCCTGCGCGCTGAGCCTAAACGCCTCGTCGACAATCGTGGCAAAGTTGGGCCGGCGGCGGTTCTGCTCCGCCCGGCGCATGCGCGCGCGGCCGCCAAACGTGCTCCTGCGCGACGGCGACGGCGACGGCGACGGCAGCGGCTGCAGTTCCACCGCCGAGCCGCCATCGCCATTGCCGTCCTGGGCGGCTCCCGCCGCCGCCGCGTCGGCAGTCAGGAAGAGCTGGATGCGCTCGTCGCTCAGCACGGTTTTGCCGCCGGCGGCGCTGGCGGGCACGGCCCAGGTCGCGTCGCCCGCGGTGCGGATGGCCCAGACCATCTGCAGGCGGGCGAGCGGCATCTCGGCCTGCGCGGCCTGGTAGATGGGCAGGATAAACGTCGCGCCGACGCCACCGGCGACGAAGAGCACGCGGCTCGCGCCGCTGGTGAGGAGCGCGCGGTACTTGTGCGCCATGGCGCCGTAGGGCCCTTCGATGCAGAGGCGCACCTTGGCGTCGTCGGGGGACGCCGCGGTCGGGGTCGCGGCGGCGTAGTCGGTGAGGACGCGGCTCATGGCGCCGCACCGCGTGCGTACGACGAAGCTGATGGCGTCGGCGTCTTCGACTAGGGATGCGACAGAGTACGGGTTGTACGAGTAGTCAAAGAGGGCGGACTGCGAGGAAGGGACAGAGTCCTTGCGGCCTTCGGTGGGCAGGCTGAGGTAAATGTGCGATCCTGGCGCGCTACGAAAGGCATCCAGGTGTCCGGGCGGGAGCGGCGCCGTGACCTTGACGAGGGTCGTGCCGGGGATGGCTTCGATGGTGGCCAACGCCACGGTGGAATAGCGTTTGCGCACGGCGAGGTCGAATAAAAAAATGAAGCAGCATTCAATGACGTACCAGCGAAGTGACTTGGCGTGGAATATGAGCAGCGTGGGCGCAAAAAAGGCGCCGATCAGGTGGGTGATGAAAAAGACGCGGTAGGCGGCATCGCGGATCCTTTTCATGGCCGTGATGGCAATGGCGTGGAAAAGCAGCGAGGCCAGCACGCCGCAGAAGATGGCGGGTGCGAAGAAGCGGGCCACCCATTTGCTCGCCATGATGAAGTAGACATTGTATAATACAATGTGCACGAGTGTGAGGCCGTAGGTGATGCGACCGAGGATGCGGTGGTAGCGGTTGACTTCTTCATGGGACGAGGCCAAAGCCCACGCAAATGGGTTCATGGCCTTGAGGGACAAGAGGTATTGGATGGGCAGCTGCGACACGGCAACGATGCCAAAGCGCTTTGTGAGGTGAAAGTAGTCTACCATGTGTGTTAGCCGGTTGATTGCCTTTTCCAGCTGAGCGGGCGCCAGCATCCTGACCTTTTCCCGTCCCCAGAGTACAGAGCAGCAGCAGCCATGCTGTCCACGACAGTCCCAGGATCCATTCATCCCTGCGGCCCCAGCTCGTGCCGTCCAGGCGGACCTCGTCGCCCAGCCACCACGCAAGCCTGGCCCATGTCGTCTGCAGGCGGCCGACGGCCGTCGTCTCCTGCGCCTTGATGGCCGGCGAGTTGGGGACCTCGGCGTAGAGGCCATGGCCGCCGGCGCCGCGCAGCGAGCCCGTGGCGTAGCGGTACAGCAGCCGGGCGAGGTGGGCGAGGCCAAAGGCGAGGACCGGCGCGAGCGCGGAGCAGTGGGCGACGAAGCCGTACCAGGCCAGCACCTCGCGCCGGGCATGCTTCTCTTCAGAGGTCAAACTGACAAACTCATACGGCCACCCCATGGTCTCTCAGCAGGAGCACGTCGTCGTCGTCGTCGTCGTCGTTGACGCGGCAGAGGGCGATGGGAACGCGACGCATTCAACGGAAGGGGGGACGATGTTGCTGATTGATTGCGTAGCGCTGCTTAATGCGCGGCAGCTAAATGGCTCGCAGCCGCTGGAGCATGGCGGAGCAGGGGGCAGCTTCAGTGGGGAGCTACAGCCTGTAGGGTCGCATTAGAGGTGAGCATCCTTCAATACCATAACTTATTGATGCTTCAATTGCATTTTGTTTTCCAGCTCAAAGGTAAAGACGATCCGCTTCAGTATTTGCGCCGATGAAATGGCCAGTCCTCTGAGGCAGCGGGAAGGGCTGCTGGTGTACCAGGAAGAGGCTGGAATAGTGCGGCTGCCAGCATTGTAGGGTAGGCGATGACTCGAATATGCAGCACCAAGTTTGGATGCTTCTGGCGCAGGGCTTCGGCGTAATTGAGCCTGAAAGTTGATTGACGATGATGATGATGATAATGATGAATTAGTCTGGGTCATACTTGCCAGCCTGGAAGTTTTGGTCAAGATTTCATCATGCTATTTGACCCTTGTGACTCTTGTAGCCGAGCCCCACGCCACGCCTGACAGCGTGTTGAGCACTCTTTTGGCAAACATAAGCCGTGCCGGAGCTGCAGCGTCCCAAGCCGAATTTCGCCCATGCCGTAGATGCCAATGTCGTGATACTTATCTCCATTGCTTTGCATGATTCTTCCAGAGAACAGCCCATTGCGAGGTGTTACCCGGTCAGGTGACCGGTATCGGTAGCTGGGCAGCGGGAGGACGGGCGAGGAGCCGGGGGGATGAGGGGCACTGTAGGGCCTGGCCAGGTACCTGCGCCGTACATCGGTGACTGCCATGCCAGGCCTTGTCCATGATGGTTATACTCGAGAGTACTGACATGCATCTCTACCTCCGTCAATGGCTGATGTTGTCATTATTCATCTCTATAAGATGATTACTCAGGTAGGACATGTCAATCCTTTATAGCTTTTTTCAAAATAACCACTCGTTGTAGAGTCAATCAAACCACAACGGAGTCGGTGCTAGCTGTATCCGACGTCGCCCGCGCACCCTGCTGGAGCCGGTACATGGCCGGTACCAAGAGGCCTATCTTATCAGCCCTCCCCTCCAGCTGCCCCGCCTTGGCTTGACTCTGGTCCCTCAAATTAATTTTTTTCCTGGCCCCAAGACGAAAGCAAACCGTTGGCCATAAAGCCCTCACCGCGTGCCCCCAGAATTTTTCTTCCCTCCTCTGGTTGTGTTCCTTTTCTTCCATTGACGATACCTTTCATCATCCCCCTCCTCAAATCATTTTCTTTCTTCTCCAACCCCTCTTGGAAATCACACATCTCGACCGCTACCATGGCTCCCCTCACCCCCGAATACGCTCTCCCCACCAGCCACAAGGAGGTCAGTATCGACGCACTGCTACCCCCAGCATGATCGACAGCTAGCTAATGCTTCTCCCACAGATGCTCGAGACTTCTCTTCTCGAGTCTGACCCCGAGGTCGCCGCCATCATGGTACGTTTACCACCAATTGAATTGCTTGCCCCCGCCGGTGTGACCCCGCGCTAATACCCCTCCCCCTCCACAGAAAGATGAGGTCCAGCGCCAGCGCGAGTCCATTGTCCTGATTGCCTCCGAGAACATCACTTCTCGTGCCGTCTTTGACGCTCTCGGCTCACCCATGAGCAACAAGTACTCTGAGGGTCTCCCCGGTGCCCGCTACTACGGTGGCAACCAGCACATCGACAGAATCGAGCTTCTCTGCCAGAAGCGTGCCCTCGAGGCCTTCCACCTCGACAGCGACAAGTGGGGTGTCAATGTCCAGTGCCTCAGCGGCTCTCCCGCCAACCTCCAGGTCTACCAGGCCATCATGGCTCCTGGTGGCCGTCTCATGGGTCTTGACCTCCCCCACGGTGGTCACTTGTCCCACGGTTACCAGACACCCCAGCGCAAGTACGTTGAGAGCTCGGATTATAGCCACACCACCAATCACGGCTAACGAACAACCTCTTAGGATCTCTGCCGTCTCTACCTACTTCGAGACCATGCCCTACCGCGTCAACGAGGAGACTGGCATTATTGATTACGACACGCTCCAGAAGAACGCCATCCTCTACCGCCCCAAGGTCCTCGTTGCCGGTACCTCGGCCTACTGCCGCCTCATCGACTACGAGCGCATGCGCGAGATTGCCGACTCCGTCGGTGCCTACCTTATGGTCGACATGGCTCACATTTCCGGTCTGATCGCCGCCGAGGTCATTCCCACCCCCTTCAAGTACGCTGACATTGTCACCACCACCACCCACAAGTCTCTCCGTGGTCCCCGCGGTGCCATGATCTTCTTCCGCAAGGGCGTCCGCTCCGTCAACGCCAAGACCGGCAAGGAGACCCTCTACGAGCTCGAGGATGCCATCAACTTCTCTGTCTTCCCCGGCCACCAGGGCGGCCCCCACAACCACACCATCACTGCTCTCTCCGTCGCCCTCAAGCAGGCTATGACCCCCGACTTCAAGGCCTACCAGGAGAAGGTCGTCTCCAACGCCAAGACCCTCGAGGTCAGCTTCAAGGCCCTCGGCCACAAGCTCGTCGCCGACGGCACCGACAGCCACATGGTCCTCGTTGACCTCCGCGAGCACAAGCTCGACGGCGCCCGTCTCGAGACCGTCCTCGAACTAATCAACATTGCTTGCAACAAGAACGCTATCCCCGGCGACAAGAGCGCCCTTACGCCCTACGGTATCCGCATCGGTACCCCCGCCATGACCTCGCGTGGGTTCGGCGAGAAGGAGTTTGAGCGCGTCGCCAAGTACATTGACGAGGCCATCAAGATCTGCAAGGAGACCCAGGCGGCTCTCCCCAAGGAGGCTAACAAGCTCAAGGACTTCAAGGCCAAGGTCAACAGCGGCGAGGTTGAGCGCATCACCGAGCTCCGCAAGGAGATTGCTGCGTGGTCCTGCACCTTCCCCCTGCCCGTTGAGGGCTGGCGCCTTGAGGCTGGCATCTAAATATAGCTGCCATGCCGAAAGGGGAACGTCTGGGTACAGCATGACAATATAGCATTCATTATGAAGCTGGCCCGCTGCAGTTGAGTCTGTCATCTTTTGCTACCGTTCCGCTCTTCAACAACAAAACAAAAAAGGTGCTCTGTATGGGCAAACGATGGATATGGGGAAACGGCATTTAACATGGAGAAAATGAGATTTAGGAAATGGCGTATGTTCAACAACATGCATTTCGATACTGGACTTGGCGTACTTGTTTTTTTTTGTCATTATAAAACTTTTTTATTTTACTTTTGTCTTTTCAAGCCTGTTAGGTGCAGGCTGCAGCTTGTATAGCTGCGAACAATGACACCTTTGCGATGGTGCTCAACGTCACCCGCGACCAATCAATTAAAAAATATACCCAATTTCAACATACAAAAAAAGAGAAACATCCTCATGCTCGTTTAACCAAATAGTTGATGTGTTTTTCATTCCGTAGGGCGGGGACCCTACTCTGTATACTGACTGACTGCTGGCAGCCATGACAAATAAAATAATAGTAATCCAAATGCTGTTCCAAGAATCTCGCGCAATGCGTACAAAAAAGAGTTCTGTTGAATGTTATAACAAAAAAGAGAAACAAGGCCAGAAAACTTTGAACCAAAAAAAATGCAGTAAAGTCAGGACCCAAGTTTTCCAATTCGTCTTGCTTTTGAGCTGTGATTCCGTCTCTCTCCTCCGTCAAAAATCGGACCTATACCCAAGAAGAAACCAATGTCCATCCCAGTTCTTGCACCACACCCCGATTCTTGCGTGTTTCTTTTGTGTGCTCGCGCTCAAACGCCAAAAACATGCTTTCCTCTTGTGTTCAAGGGGAAAAAAGAAGCATGCAGAAAACAAAAATATGACAGAGCCACAACCCATCACCGCAGAAAAGCAAAAAAACAGACAATGAAAAAAAAACAGGTAAAATCATCTCTAAAAGTTGTAACAAGGGGTATGTTGTCTGGATAAACCAGGACGAGTGAAAAGTAAAAGAACAAACACCCCATAAACCATAAAAAACGGCACGCAAAAAGGACAATGAAACCCCCCAATATAAAATGTACATCATATCCTGACACATGTGTCCCTCCCTCCCTCGGCGACGTCTATTGCGCAATGCTCTCCGGGCTCATCATCCCGGTGTCATCCTTGTCCGTCGCACTCTGCATGCTGTCGGCGCGCTCCATGCCCGGCGCCAGCGCCATGACGGCCGGGTTGGGCGGGTGTACCACCGTACCACCACCACCAGCAGCGTGCGAGATGCTCGGCTTCTTCTTGACCATCGCGGCGTTGCTGCCGGCGCCGGCGCCACCGGCGCCGCCTGCCTTTTCGGCGTTGAGCCTGGCCTCGGCCGCTTGGGCCTCCAGCTTCTTCCGCTTCTTGGCAAGGGCGATTTGCTCGCGCGGCGGGCGCTTCTGCGCCGACATGATCTTGCCGCTCGCGCCGAGGCGCGGGCGGGGTTTGCGCTGCTTAGTAGGCAGATCCTCGTCCTCGATGAGCGCCTGGTCGCCGTTGGCGTGGAGTTTGGCGAGGAAGAAGTTGCGGACCAGGCCGACGTGGTGCTGGATATTCTCCGTCGTGACGGGCTCCGACGGAGGCAGCGTCTCGAACATGTCGGAGCTGATGGCACCCGCCGTCTGCGTCTGCATCTGGTACTGGCTGCGGACGCGGCTCTGCAACAGGTGAAAGGGCACGGAAAATGAGTCCATACCCATCTCCTTGTCCAGCCCAAGGGCCTTGAAGCCGAAGAAGTCTTCGCCGAGCTCGTCGGCAAAATCGCCGCTCGTGAACTGGTCACTACCGTCCCTAAATGCGCCCACACCGTCGTTGCCGGCATCAGAAGACAGCGCTGGCCGAAGCAAGTCTGTCAGATGCATCTTCATTCTCTCATGAAGCGTGCCGAGTCTCGTGGTGAGTTTATCGACATCCTCCTTGGCATACTGTTCCAGTGAGGCAATGTCATGGCCGTTCTCGTCGAGGGTGTGCAGGATGACTTCTTCCGCTGTGAAGCGTTGCTTTATCGCCGTTCCCTCGGTCGTCTCGGCAGACTTCTTTTCCGCCTCATGATAGACATTCATGGTCCGGACGAGCTTTTGGAAATAATCGGCAGCGATACTCGTGAGAGTATCCACTGCCGAAGGCTGAAACTCCTCGAACCCGGCGTTGTACAAAATCTTGCCAACAGACCGCCTCAGCGCGTTTTGGCAAGCATCTGCAGCCATGACTGGGCCATCGTCGGAGATGAAGTGTGGTTCAATGTCCTGCTCCACAAATGGCTCGTTATTCGACTTGGGAAACTGATTCGTATACACTTGCGACTGAACCTGCATCTGCTTGATGACAGAAATCTTGGTTGCAAGTTTCCGAGTTTCTTGTATTTGCCGCATATTGTCGTCTAGTTTCTTTGTGAAGCGGCTGTGAGGCGCAGTAAACAAGCCGGGCGGCACTAGACGTAAAAAGTCTTCGTGATGGTTGATAACCTGCCCTTCACCGTCTTCGATCCACTGCAGCTTGGCAGGTATGTCAGGAAGGTTTGAGAGCGAATCGTAGTAGTCGGGTATGATTTTGTCCGCTTCCTCATCAATTCCCTCTGCAAGTGTTTCGGGAGCCTTTGTGCCAGCTTCCTTAGCTGCGACAGCTGATGCTTCTGAAAAGTCTTGCCCAAATCCAAGCGCTTCGGCCTCCTTCTGGTGCTTTAAAAATCGACGCATACCAGCTTTAGTTCGGAGCAGAGCTGGCGCATCGGCGTTTAACTTGTTGTCCTTGAATGTTTGGAAGCGCTCTTTGGCAGCCAAGGCTCGATCCTTCTTTGTGGTTTGTTTCCAAACCTTGTATTCTTCGTCTTCGTAAATTTGTTCGGCTGCTTCGCCAAAGGTTTGGTTGAGCGTCATTCCGTTTAAGCTCGGTCCGTCAATCTCCATAGCATCGGCATTACTGCCTATACCGGAGTGCCCATTTGCTCCGTTTGGCGTCAGGTTCCCAAGCGGTGGCGTTGAGAAGCCGTTGCTACCGTCAGCCTCGGAACCTTCACGCCCATGTTTCCCCAGAAGACCATTTAGCTGTATGACAGGCTTCTGATCAACAACTGGCGTATCCTCTTTCTGCTCATCGGCTGGCGCAGTCCGCGACTTATTGCCAGTTCCTTTTGTGCCGGCTTTGCGACCTCGTGATGACATGATAGGCTCATCGTCTGAGTCCTCGCCTCCGTCATCCTCCCCGCCGTTTTGCTTTCGTCTCTCTTCAGCCTCCACATCAGCTCGTGAGCGGATGGCGAGATTCGGGATCAAAGGTATTAATTTCTCCGCCTCCTTGCGCATGCCATTTGCCATGCGGCGGAGAGGGTGATTCATGTCTCCATTATATTTTAGGCAGTTGTCCCATATTAGATTGAGGTCCGCGACGAAATCATTTTTCGACTTGTAGGTTAATGATTTGAGCTTCTTCGTCATCGAACCGAGATCCATTGGATTCTTGATCACTGTTTGACGTTAGATACTAGTCTGTACCCGACTTGCAAGAGGTGTTGCTTACTAGTATAATAATCCGGTGCATCTCGTTTGTTGACGCGAGTTAGGAAAGGTGTCGAGTATTCTGTATGTGCCTTCAACTCTGTCAAGACCTTCTCTAGGGCTTCGTATAGGTCTTCTTGATTGACGTTTTCTTCGCTCGCCCACTTGCTTCGGTTTTTGCGAACTTCGTTCATCAAAACTCGCAATTCCGCATCAGTGGCCTGCACTTGATCTCTTTTCATGTCAATTCGCGCAATAAGATGCTTCAGTGTTAGACTGGAAGCACCCAGGTTGGCACTGCTGAGGGTCCCCTGGTTGGCATTTTGGAGTCCGTTGGCGCCTCCCTGGCTGTTGTTGTCCATCTCAGCCTGAAGCTGCTTTTCCGAGTCTTCCAATTGTTGTTGCTCGAGCATTGCAGTGCGATCATTCTCCAGAGTGTACATGATTGTATGGAAACTTCGACGAGCGGCCAGTTCGGTCGCTTTTCGCGACTCTTCGAGATTTTTGATTTCGCTCTCTTCGATGGCATCTTTCCCTTGGGAATTCTCTTGCGATTTGGATTTGTCGGAAATCTTAATTGGCGAGTTCATCGATTGAACCGGCGAGCTCCCGGATTTCGAGGGTGACAAGAGGGGATTGGCGACCATCGTTGTCTGCATTTTGGGGGCAGCGGCAGGCGCGCTATCGGCATCATCATCGTCATCATCGTCGTAATCGTCTTCATCAATCGCTCGTTTAGCCTTCTTCATGGGTGGTTCTTTTATCGGTTCGTGATCGGTGGTGGGTGGCAGGGTAACCGCAGACGCGACGGGCAGGCGACGCAACGCCTCGATCGCGGGACGGTTATATGCGCCATTTTCGAGGAAGAGTAGTTCGACTCGACTCTCGGATTTTCGATAGAGATCCGCGAAAAGAGCGCGACGGGCTTCTTCCTCGGCATCCAGCGTGAGCTCAGGTACCGGCGCGATGGAGTTGTCAACAGGGGTCGATGTACGCGCCGAGGCATCGTCAAGATGCTGGAGCGACCTGCTACTGTTGGTGTGATGCAAGGCCGGTGATGGCCAAGCCGGCTGGCCATTGAAAAACGACATTTCAGGCCCCGGGCGATGGAAGCGACGGCGAGGCCCCTGGCGCCATGCGCGACGAAATGCGCTCGCGTAGCGGTCGACCCAAGGCGATGCAAGGGCTCAGTATGGCATCGATCGAAAGCGACGTGTTCACCGAGATGGCAGGAATATTTTCGAGGCAAAATTCGATGCGCGGTGTGGGTGTTGATGGATTGCGACGGGCGTCCTGTGTCGGCGTTTCCACGCTTGAGGTTGAGGATTTGGGACTGACTACTAAACGCCCCGGAGCGGGACTTTGGTTGCGGGCAGGGGCCTCGCCGCGGAGCGCATCGCCGTACCTGGTACTTGTCGGGCCCGGAGCATGTGGCGCCGCAAACT
The DNA here is from genome assembly GCA_001455915.2 of Samsoniella hepiali. Lineage (NCBI taxonomy): Eukaryota > Fungi > Ascomycota > Sordariomycetes > Hypocreales > Cordycipitaceae > Samsoniella > Samsoniella hepiali. The sequence goes on along the minus strand of LNDK02000066.1, from coordinate 5,396,657 downwards.
GGCTTTGCGCGTACTTCAAGTCTTTATTTTATATTTGAACTTTATTTCAGCCGACTTGAAACCGTTTTACGCATTATTCTATGCTATCCAAGGACTGCAGCACGCATAAAGCACGCCGTCGCATCCGTCTGCTGCGTTTACACTACCTTTGCCCTTGCGGGCTGAGTTTACCAGGGGAAGGCAAGGCGATCATTCAAGTCACGTGACGTGGAGAGATCGACCTTTGCGCCAAGCTTGATCGACTCTCCCACTCGCTTCCAACACACGATACGATACTCTGTCTTTCCCCCAGGCCGCGAGGCGAACTTTACTGCTGCTCTAGTCGCCCTAGAAAACAGGAGCAATCTTCAAATCTATCGCTGGCAGCACCCCGATTTCCGTGATACTATCTCTGCGCAAAATCGTATATAAAATTCTCTCAATAAGTTGGTAAAATTATGCGGCTCAGAACCCTTTCCATTGAGTGCTTAACCGGGTACCTGCCGCTGAAACCTTCTCCTACATCTCTTTACAGCCCCACGGCTATCTGAGGCGGCTCAATCTCGACCCTTGGCAGAAGTTTGTTCGTCGAGAGAATGACCCTCCCCTTTCTCTTCCTCGTACCAATTGCGAATTTCGACAACTTGCACAGATTCATTGCTTAGTTGAGCCAGTAAAACCCCGACGGAGAAGCAAGCGCGAAGCTTATGCACAGCCCAGGAGACGTACAGTTTCCTTGCCAATCATGAATATGGCGTTCAAGTGCGCCCGCAGCTCTGACAATCACTTGGACCACCTAAGCGAAAGAGTGATCATTTCCGATACGGGACTATATGGGTCTTGAGTGGCTTGAAGAGTCTCAAACTAATCTGTTTCTAGGCCTTGTATTTAATGTATAGTACTGGATCTATAATACTTGTTCTATATTCACGGACGGCCCATGGCCTGCTCAACCAGCTCCAACGCAGCGAGGACCTTTTCTTCCTGGAGCCTTCTTCCTACAATCTGAAGACCGACCGGCGCGCCAGCAAACAGCTCCGGATCATACAAGTCCTGAATGAACTGATCCTTTTCACTCACAGGCTTGTAGCTAGTATCCTTGGCGTCCTTGGCCGCGTCCACCGTAGCGGCGGGGAAGACGACGCCGGGGTAGTCGAGCATGTTCCAGTGGGACGTGTAGCCCCAGTACTTGGACTGCTCGTGCGGCGTGGCCGCTCCGAAACTGGCGGGGCAGAGAATCACGTCGACTTCGTGGCCGTCACTATCGGCGGTCGCGTTCCAGGTTCTCGCGTAGGATGCGCGATACGCATCACGATCGTAGCACAGCTAAGGTTCCGGGTTAGCTCATCAACTCTTTTCTCGATTGCGGCCGAGATGCAACCGCCCGCAGTGATAAACCAAACGTACCTTCCAGAGATCGGCTTGCGTCATGTTCTTCACACTGGGCTGCTCCTGAATAACCCATTTCGTGAGCGGAAGCACGGTGTCGCCCGCGCCCTCGAGACAGTCCAAGGTCTCGGCGCCACCATCAGGCCAGTACAAGGCGGAGATGATGTCCCAGCTCTTCTTGTGGTCCAGATCCTCGCAGTTCCAGTCCACGACCTGCATACCCGCCTGTTTGCACGCGGCGACGACTTCCTTGAGCGCACGGGTGACGGGCGGATGGGGCTTGACGACGCCGTCCCACCACTGCACGGCAATCTTGAGGGGCTTGGTGAATTTGTGCGGCGTCCAGGGCATGGGCACAATGGACGGGTCCTTGCGCCACGGCTGCTTGGAGAGAATCACCCGCATGAGAAGCTCCATCGCCTTGCGGTCCACCGTCATCGGCCCCGGTGTGCTGAAGATGGTCTCTCGCCCCGCCATGTGGCCGATCTGGCCGGCAACAGTGATGCGTTTCGTCGAAGGCCTGCAAAATCCTCATGTTAGCTCTGAAAGAAACGATTGCGTTCGGGGGAGAAGTTGCACTTACTTGAACCCGTAAATTCCAACAAAAGCGGAAGGGCAGCGAATACTGCCGCCAATGTCGCCGCCAATGCCCTGTTGTGTCTTAGCACGTTATCTCACGACTTGAATGGAGCAGATTGGCCGCCCCAAAACCGCCATTGACTTACCAATAGACTACCGCGCATAGCTATCAGAGCAGACTCTCCTCCGCTACTTCCGCCGGCCGTCAGATCTCGGTTGTATGGGTTGTCCGTTCTCCCCCACAGGTTGCTGACAGTCTCCAGGTGCATAATGGTTTGCGGCTGCGTTGTTCGAGCGTAAAAGACACATCCCTCTTCCCAAAGATCATCGTACAGCACGTTGGAGCCATGCTTGCGGTCGACCCATGCAATGACCGAGGCCGTAGTGATGATGTTTTCACCGACCATGCCATGGTGCTCCTTGGTCGAGATGGGCAGGCCAAAGAAGGCGCCTTTCGGCTCGGGTAGCGCGTCGAGGTGCTTGGCTCTGGCAATGGCCTGATCCCACATCAACTCCACCAGGCAGTTCGTCTGTTTTCGTGTTTTAGCGGGAGGGCGCGCGCCTTGTGTGAGGGGCTGACTGTGAACTTACTGCAGCGTGGGCAACGGCCGCCCGGCGTAGAAAGGCTCTCGTCACTTCCTCAACCGAGACCTCCCTCGATTTGAGAATCGCCAAAAGCTCAATAACATCGTATTTCTCGGTGAGCTCGATTTCTCTGGCCGTCAGAACACTGGCTGATAGCTTCAGGCTGTTGCGGGGTAGCTGGTCAGGCAGGCCCTCGAGTTTCGGCTCGACCTTGGCCAGGCCAATCTCGCGCCTTGCCCGCGCCCTCTCAATCTTTTGCTGAGCCGTCTCCATATTGGGCTGTGTATCGGGTCGCGCGGTTCAAGACTTCGAAACGGGGGGAGCGAGTGTGGTTTGGGGGAGGCAAAAGCGCAATCAAGGTACACGGCTTAAGCCACATATAAGTAATCGCTTTGCGTCGCACTAAAAATCCGATGTCGGGCAAATTCAATAGCGAACCAAGACTCCCCGCAAACTTTGGGGATTGCGAGTCGCCAATGCCCAGCCCATTAAAAAGCACCAAGTTATCGGCGCATAGCCCCGGTCTAGCGGAGTAGTCTTCGGGGCCGGGGCCCCGGATTACTCCAGCTACTCCAGCCATCAAGGAAGGCCTTGTTCCAGAAGGCGTAAATTCGGTTGACACGCATTACCGCTACTAGGGAAGCACTTGTGATGATGAGAGAAAGTAATCCGAGTTCCACTGAAAGGCCATAATAGACATTAAGGAACCGAGATTTACTACAACATCCATGGTGCGCTGCGAAAACCAGGACCTACCTACAAACTACAGCCAAGGCGGTTAATAAAAGTGGTCCTCAATACAACGACCACGCCATCGTCTCTATCTCTCCTCGGCCGTGTGAGCTCGGTATGCCTACTGCGATAGCATCAGACGGCAAATTTATCGTCTTAGCCTAGATAATGGTACTATTGTGGGCCTCAAAAATTCTAAGATTGTTTTTTTGAATTTTTGTTTGACAAGTTACTTGTACTATCTCGTAAGGACAGGGCCCTGACAGAAATCCAGTACGCTCCACACCAGTCGGATTGAGCATACTGTACAGAACTTATGTCATTCGATTGTATACAGCATTGGGGTAGGTACTGAAACCGGGAGCGCACAGCAATCACGACTAGAGTATAAATCCACACTTTGTAACATCACTATAGAGATCAGACGCTGACTTTGCTAGAGTACAGAAAAAACAAGCCCCGGCTTCCTCTCTACCAGGTGCATGGCACTTCAGCTGTTGGCCACGCCCGCCACTTTGCATAATCACAAGTATAACCAGTGTCCACTGTGTAGCAGGTTATGCGGCCGTTGGAGTCAATCCAGTGCGCTCTGCGCCTGCGCCAGTCGATACACACTGAGTGGCTTCCAGAGCAAATGGCAAACTTTTTGCATGCGTCGGACGAGACGTCGAATGTGTTGCAGCCACAGATTCCCTTCCATCGGAGAACGTACCGCCAGCCGCCCTTGGGCCGGTCGGTGGCTAGAAGATCCAGGGTCTCTGCCAATTATCAACAAGGATTGAGAATCAGATCTACAGGAGATTGCTGTTGAATATTGTGTTGACGAAACAACAACCAAAAACAAGGGAGACCCCAAAGCACTCTCTGTACCCCTGCAATTTGGGGTGGTAATCGGCGCTTTTCTCAACAACCACACATCCAAGTTCAATTTGGAGTGTATTTCGCGGTTGATCAACTCACTACCGACCTGTCAGCAATTTTCTTACCTTCAAAAGTAGCAAGTGTTGTTGTTGTTGTGGTGGTGTGGTTGACGAAGAGGCTGTGCAGGCCACTTAAGGCTATAGCAAAAATACCGTATGGTATCCCAATCGATGGGTATCCATTTGATCACTTTCAGAAAGTAAATAAAAACGGGAAAAACAAGATGTCTCTTTTCTTTTGGTTCCGGGAAACCTCTAGTACTTATAGCTAGTAAGACCAGGCTGTGGCGGCTGCCACCCCCGACCTGGTACATCGACTGACCACTTTCGGCCCAACACAATCCTCCCCGCGCAACACCGTTGCGCCAAAAAACCATCGAAAGCAAAGCAAGTGGCCGTGGCCGAATGATCAACTAAATATATCAATTCCCCTGTCTTCCCTCGTTTTTCCTCCTTTATCTTCCATCTCTCCATCTCCTCTTTCTCATCTTCCTCTTCCTCGTCTTCTTCTTCTTCATCTTCTTCTTCTTCTTCCACACACAGCACACATATCAAATTTCCTTCATCTCTTCGCCCATCATGCCTGACAACACGGCTTTGCCTCCTTACCAGTCGAAGGACCTCCCTGACGCTCGATCAACACTTCAGCCACAGATTGACGCCTCTGACTTCACCCAAACTCATAAGCTTAGCAAGATGAACAGTTTGGTTAGTATCAGCCCAGTCTTTAAGAAGCACACATTCTTCCTTAACGTGAGTACACCTTCTATCACCCATTGATCAACCATACTAATAGCTTGACAGATCGATCAACACCTTTCCTACTTCCTGCTTAACGGCGCTGGTCGTGATCCCTCTAGAATCCCGTTATACCTTGAGCTCGCATACTCTGAGAGCTTGGAGGGCAATCCTCAAAAGCAGGCGGCATTTTGGCGTTCTTTTTAATACCCGGATGCTGTCCTCGAAAGCGCAATCAAAAGGATCAGAAGTCTTCCGCTTCGAAACGTGTACATCCCCGCCGAAGTAGGCCATCTTTACGGTCCTATCCTTGGTCATTTGCCTCTCCGGGTTGATCACGTCAAAGCAGCTCTTGTTGCTTTCCACGGGACCCGGAATCCTCGTCTTTATGCGCGTTGCGCTGCCTCGTACCTTTTGACGGTAACTTCCAAGTCTGTCTACGTTATGAGTCCCTTCTTCGAGTGCGTCTCTATTCCAGGCTTCATGGGTGGAGCGTGTGCCAATTGCATCTGGCATTATAAGGGCGCTAACTGTTCTTGCCGCGTCTTTGTTGGCTATTCTACAGTCGTGGCTCCTCATAAGGGTCCTGGTGACCACACCGTGGCTGGACAACTTCAGTCCGTATCTCCATTTGTCTCCCCGGCTTCAGAGGCACTTAATCAATCAACTGCGCCTCGCTTTTACAAATGGCTTTTCAAAGAGCATAAGGAAAGCGAGCGTGAGGAGGTCGCCAAACGCCTGTTTCCACCGAAAAAGTGAGCGTAAGGGTACGACCAAACGTCTGCTCCATCTTGGCTCCTAATTATATGTCGTGCGGTCTTTTCGGGGTGGTTTTTGCTGTCGATCAGAATTAATCACTTAGCTCTTTTCCATAGGTGTCTCTTTTTTCTGGCAAATAAATTGCTTTTCCCATCTCACTACTATCAACCCCTCCCCACAGTTTTGCTAAACAACCACACGCAAAACTGTCAGAAACAAAAGAAATATTTTAATAAATATATCCTCGCAAAGAGACTAGCGTGATTAATCGCAAATAGGGCTCTTTTCTGGTTCCTCTCGACGCTTAGCTAGTATTTCGATCACCAGTCCACCTTGGGAGAACGACAGTGGTGTCCGGCTTGCTTTCGGCGGTGCCAAACGGGCATTGTCGCTTTCAAGGTCGTCGTCTTCCTATGATGGGTTATTAGGGTCAGAACCTTCCTCGGTCGAGAGTTCTTCTTTAGAGTCTTCCTCACTGTCTCCTCCTTTCTTTAACAACTCCTCCCCATTCTTAGCTGTCCACCATCCTTCTTCGTCCTAGATGAACGCTTTTAATTGATCATGCGCATAGGTGCCCGTAATCTCTATTCCGTCCATTGTTTCCAGCTTGTACGCCTTTATATGCGCCTCCTTTTTCTGTATACGGTATGGGCCATGCCATCGAGGCCTCATTTTCGCTGCTCGCGACATATTAATTGCGCGGACTGAGTCCCATGCAAGCACAATTTGTCCATCGATTAATAGCTCCTTTCTTAGTCGATGGCGATTATTCCGGTCTGTCCTGTCTGCCAGGCTTCTCCTAAAAGCAGCCACTCTGCGCATCGCCTTTGCCACATCTTTTGGGCGTCTTTTAAGGACTTGCATCCATGTATTATACGCGTCTTAGGTAGAAACAACCGAATCCCAGTTGATCAACCTCCAGGTTGGGTATTCGACTTCGATTGGAAGGATAGGAGGTCGTCCGTATAGCAAATAGTACGGTGACCGACCATGGGAAGCTCTTAGGGATATTCGGTCCACCAACAACGCTATTCCCAGTTTCTCCGTCCACTTCTCGCCAGTGTCTTAGTGCATCTTGCTTAGCGTAGAGATAATACTGAAGTGACCGGCCTCAACTAGTCTGTTCGCCCTGGGATTGTACTTGGAAGTTGTGATCAACTTGCAGCCAATATCCCTTAGAAGCTGAGGTAGCTCTCCTTTGAATTCTGGACCGCCATTAATCACTGCTTTGGGAAACACCCCAAACCGAGATACCAGCTCCTTGAGGAACTTCTTCATTCCCGCCGAAGTGCAACGGCGAGTGGCTTTTGCTTCCACCCAGCCAGTCAGGTCACAACGGGCTTCCATCAAGAACTTCATCCCATCGCAATCAGGCATATATTGCGAATCAAAATGTACCTTTTCCATAGGTCTTATTGGTACCGTTGAGATGGCAGGTTCTTTCTCGCGCTTCGCAGCCCATTTTTAGCATACCTCACACGCTTTCACTGCCTTCTGGATATCTCCATCCATCCCTTGCCAGAAGTACCTTTCCTTTAACAGATCCCTAGTCACTTTGTTTCCTCTGTGACCTAGTTTTAGGTGGCATCCATCAAGCAAAGCCTTCTTGGCACTGTCTTTCTCTATCACCAATGTAGGTGGAAGGGTTCGATCACGCCTTAAACGCCAAAGCTTCCCGTCCTTCACCATAAATTTCCGACTCTCTGCCCGGAACTTGCGTCGCTCCTTTGGGTCACGAATGGAAGGCATTTGCAACGTACGTATGAAACGCGCCATCTTTTCTGACTCGTCAGTGTACAGGTCTTCAGAAAGGATCCTTCCTGGTTGATCAATGCTCAGCGCATATAATGCCAGGTCCACAATCTCGTCCAGATCCTGTTCTTCGTCACGCTCCAAAATGTCTGACGGTCCAGGTTGCTTTCGTGATAGAGCGTCTACAACCACATTCTTCTCCCCAGGGATATAGCGTACATCAAAGTCAAAGAGGCGCAAATAGCTAAGCCATCGCATGATCAATAAGCCCGCCACATCATCTACTCCTCCTTCAATCTGCTGCTTTAGTACTAACGCATCTGTCTCTAGGAGAAACCGCACGCTATAGATGTACGCCTTGAGACGCTGGAAAGCCCGTAAGAGGCCTTGACATTCTCTCTTCGTTTGATCATACCGAGTCTCTGCATCTTTCCATATACCGCTCTTATACCGAATTGGATGCCGCCTTTCTCCTCGGACTTACATCAGCACAGCACCCCAGCCTGTAGGGCTAGAATCCACCTAAAGGATGACTAATCCGTGACTAGGGGAGAGATCCAGTGTGACCAGAATAGGGGCAGAGGTTAGAAGCCCCTTTAAGGTCTCCATCGCCTCCTTTTCCTCCCCAGTCCATTGCCATACTGCATTCTTGCGAATCAGTTTGATCAATGGCAAAGCAATCGTGGCATAGTCTTTGATTAAAGGTCGATAGTACCTAGAGGTTCCGAGGAAACCACGAACCTCCCTAGGATTCTAGCAATCGGGCCATTCGCGCACCTTTCGCACCTTTTCCTCCTCTGGACTCCTTCCACTCGTGCCACAGACATATCCCACAATAGTGAGTCTCTTCTAACACTAATAACTCTTCTTCCCTAAGATCGTACAGCCTAAAAGCTCTACCCGTAGGAGCACCTGGTCAAGGTTTCTGATGTGATCAAGCACATACTTACGAACCCCCTTTAATGGCTTCCCATCTAGGTACGCAAGCTTATTTCCAAAGGTCTCTTTAGTACCACGGACGCAAATGTCATCAAGAAAGGCTCTGCAGATACGAGGAATGATATCCCGAAGGATTCGAACGATGATCCTCATGAATTGCGCAACGGAATTCGTAGCACCTTATGGGAGCGTACACATTCGGAGGAGTCCGATAGGAGTCCAGAAAGTGGTCATATCTCGGCTCGTAATCGCAAGTGTCACTTAATCGTAGCCGGAGAAGAAGTCTAGCAATAATAGAATCATACACATCGCGAAGTCCTCTGCGAACTCTTTAGCAGACGGGCCGACATTCGCATCGCGAATTGAGATGGCATTGATCTTCGTCGCTAAATTGATTAACCGCAAACCGCCGTCCTTCTTTATAACAAGGAATGTAGGACCTCAGTACGGTGTATGGCTTTCCTCTAACACCTTTGCCTCCAGACGTGCTTTCAGGAGGTCGACATAGCGTTCCATCAGTCCTCGTGGAATGGGCATAGGCTTCACTCTCTAAGGCGTATGATCGATCACCTTTAGCGTCTGGGGCGGTGCAATATTTGGATTAAGCTCGCCTTTTTCCGTGAAATCCCAGGATAGTGCCGCTTCTCGATTGAACAGCATCTCCTAGAAGAGCTCTCTTTCTTCCTCTGTGAGTTCACCCTCGATCAACTGCTTCTCAATTGGCTCTCGTCTCTTAGGCTTTAAGCGAGTTCCTTTTTCTAGGCTTGAGAACTTCCCAACCAGCAGTTTTCCGTACTTTCCTCCAGGCTTTAGCTTACTCTTCATAGCTTCCCACTTCTTCGGGAACTAATTCGGGTCGCCCTCGGGCGTGGTTCCATCACTCTCATCAATCGGGTGGACTTTGACGCCCTTCCTTTTGAAGAGTGTGAAGACTCGGAGACCTTCAGATAGTCACTCGGACTCTTCTTTAGTCATACCTTCGATAGGTGCGGTTGATCGAGGCTCATCGTTTCCGATGCAACGCATCACGTCGATAACCCCATCAACTTCATCCTCAGCAATCTAAACAACAACATCGCCCTCTTTATAGCAATCCTTTACTACTATAAGACGCCTTGCTGCAGGTTCGGATAAGACAATTGAATTTACTTTGACGGGCGCTTAGTTGTATTCCTAACTTCTTTAGTGTGCTAATGTCCATCGCATCAGTCTAGCCACCACCTATGTCAGTCGGCTACTTCCAAATCGCGCGTGTGCTAGCATAGAACCATCTTCTAGCGAGTGATCAAACGTCAACCTTACTCCTCATATGAAGGGCATTCCTAATATACACGGGAGTGATATATCAGCTCTTATCACATAGATGATCTGCTTAATATAGTAATTCGCAATATAAAGCCTCACCTATACTGTGCTAATGATCTCTACCTGGTTGTTTAAGTACGCAGTTAAGAATGAGCGGCGCTCTGTGATCTTCAGCCTAAAGTGTTCTACTACCTTAATATTCATAATATTCCCTTCTACTCCTAAGTCGATTAACGCTTCCACAGTAGGTTTACTTGGGTTATTAATCTTCACATAGTAGAATGGAAGTTCTTATCTTGCGGCTGGGAATTTGTTAGGGACGTTTCCCGCCCTAGCTGTCTGAGGTTCCACCGTAAAGGCATTCACGAACAGTCCTTTCTCTAAGGACTCAAATCCAGCCTCGATATCAGGTTAATCACGCAGGAAATCCTAGATCACATTGACATTCATACCCGCACTGCTTCCATCATGACGTCCCACCGGAGTAGGAGCAGTTGCGATAGTATTAGTGCCTTCCGCCACATTAGTCGCTTTCTCCGCCACTTTGCGCGCGAACAACGGCAACAATTGCATCAATTTACTAACGGTGACATTTAGCTTCTTCGAGAGGAGCTCTGAAGCCATCCTTTCTGAATAGGCTTTGGCGTTCATCGGGAGAGTGTCCTTTCCAGAGGAGTTCTTCTCCTTAATCACCTCTTCCTTTGGCGAAGTATCATCTGGAAGATCTTCATTTGTGCGTGATCGCTTGCGAGGTTTCTCGACTATAGACACATTGTGTGTCATAACGTCCGGTGTCGGGCCCTCGTCGTCATCGTCGAAGGTCAAACTCATAGTCTTCATGCCCTCCTCATCTGATGGGAGCTTAGGCATTGGGAATGCGTACCTATAGTTAAGTCTTGGCATGATTGCTTCGATCACTCTTCGGTCTTCATTAGCGACACGATACACCGGGTGATCAGCCTTCTCAATCCTCTTTACAACCGCTGCGGCTTCTGAATCCGGGAACGCCAGCGCCCACGCTCTTGCCAGACGCCTAATAGGCTTCTTTCCTTAATAGGTAAAGAGCAACTTTAGGGGCACTAGATAAGTCCTTCCTAGACCAATATAGAGGTTTCCTTTATACGAATTGTAGAACGCAAACCCCTTCGCATTATCGGATAGCAACATTAGGCAAGTATCAGGGAAATGGCCTTTCCCTAGACCATCTTCAAAGCAGTACTAACACTTCATATCATATCCCATTGCGTTGATCGACAGGCTCTCCACATCAGAATCCGAATCCGGGTTCTGAACGTTGATAATTGACGTGGTTCTGCTGAAGTTTGGTCGCTTGCTGTTATTAAGGCCCGTCTTTTTCTATAGGAGCCTATCGTAGCAGATCCTAAGCTCGCGGATTTGCTTCGTCAAGTCATCAATCGCCTCATCGCTCCTTTCCTAAGTCTTCAAAGTAGGCCTAGTAGCCTTCTTTGGAGTCTCCTTAGTGGTCTTAGGTTAATCACTTCGCGCTTTATCCTCCGCATTAGCTCGAAGTCTCGGTTCAACCCATCGGAGGATTATAGTCCTGAGGTCCTCATACTTCATCTTAGCAATATCTCTCTCCTAGATACCATTCTTTTCCTTCACTTCCAGATAGATCATTGCTGGGAGTGCAGCCCAAATCGCCCGTGATTACGCGGTGTCATTAATCAACCTCTTGCCGGCTTTTGCAGTCAAGTATCGATGTTCTATAAGCCAGTCTGATACTTCCTTGTAGGTTCCTCCAGGAGTAGTGGTGTTGAACGCCTTGAGGCGATCTTCAGGCGTGAGCTTCTGATCATCATCATCCGCAAAGTAATGGTTCCGGAGCGCGTCCTTTGCTTCTTTCCATTTCATTCCGTAAGTCAGCCTCGTGACTTCCTTCTTCGTCTTTCTAACACAACGACTAAGGAGTTCTTCCAATCTATTATCTTCCTTAACATAGAACTGTTAGAATCGCTTCTCGATCTTCCTTAGGAACTCCGACACATCCTCTCCATCAAAGACCAAAGCCTCATCCGGCGTTGCGTAGTACGCCTGGTAGACAGCGGCCATCAATGCACCCTGCACTTCCTCCGAAGGGATCGAAGATGGAGCCTGACGATCATTGGTCGTTGTCGGTGGTTGATTATTAGCTTCTTCGTCTTCCCTCTCCTTTCCATTCTTCTTCGACCGATTCTTCCTTCCACCTCTTGCTTGTCCCCTGCTCTTCGACCGGTGTCGCTTTTCCGATGAGGTTTAGCTTAAGGGCCCTAGGTCAGGTTTATCCCGCATTGCTTTAAAGGATTATCCTGAGAAAGGGTCAGCCTTAACAGGTAGGGAGGTAGAAGCGGCGTTACTTATGACGAGAGGTTGGTATTTGATGTCCACCGGTGGTCTTTTCTTAAGTAAATGTCGGTTGATACTTTTGCGATTGATCACTATAGTTGAAACCTTAGTCAAGAGCCTTCGCCTTTATTCTTTTACCCCTTTCTTCCTAACATCTGTGCGTTCCTCAACATACTCGGCAACCCCCAGTCACTATCGGGCGCCACAACTGCCAAACAGTTATTATTGAGTAATTTCTATAGAGAGGCTCTTACCGCCCCCTAAAAGTAGGTGATCACGGGTGATCAATCCTTATTCACTCATTTTAGGTAATTTCCGGCATCAGAGCGGCAGTCCAGTCCTTCTATAGGATAAGGACTCCCGTCCCTTCGTTCGAGTTGTCAACTACATTAGGTTCTTATTACGGCAGCTAAAAAGTGCCTAGCGCATCCTTTTAACAGGAATACTCTGAAGTCTCCCCACCGTGACCTCTATTTATGTTGACAAAACAACAACTAAAAACAAAGGAGACCCCAAAGCACTCTCTATACCCCTGTAATTTAGGGTNCACTTCATATCATATCCCATTGCGTTGATCGACAGGCTCTCCACATCAGAATCCGAATCCGGGTTCTGAACGTTGATAATTGACGTGGTTCTGCTGAAGTTTGGTCGCTTGCTGTTATTAAGGCCCGTCTTTTTCTATAGGAGCCTATCGTAGCAGATCCTAAGCTCGCGGATTTGCTTCGTCAAGTCATCAATCGCCTCATCGCTCCTTTCCTAAGTCTTCAAAGTAGGCCTAGTAGCCTTCTTTGGAGTCTCCTTAGTGGTCTTAGGTTAATCACTTCGCGCTTTATCCTCCGCATTAGCTCGAAGTCTCGGTTCAACCCATCGGAGGATTATAGTCCTGAGGTCCTCATACTTCATCTTAGCAATATCTCTCTCCTAGATACCATTCTTTTCCTTCACTTCCAGATAGATCATTGCTGGGAGTGCAGCCCAAATCGCCCGTGATTACGCGGTGTCATTAATCAACCTCTTGCCGGCTTTTGCAGTCAAGTATCGATGTTCTATAAGCCAGTCTGATACTTCCTTGTAGGTTCCTCCAGGAGTAGTGGTGTTGAACGCCTTGAGGCGATCTTCAGGCGTGAGCTTCTGATCATCATCATCCGCAAAGTAATGGTTCCGGAGCGCGTCCTTTGCTTCTTTCCATTTCATTCCGTAAGTCAGCCTCGTGACTTCCTTCTTCGTCTTTCTAACACAACGACTAAGGAGTTCTTCCAATCTATTATCTTCCTTAACATAGAACTGTTAGAATCGCTTCTCGATCTTCCTTAGGAACTCCGACACATCCTCTCCATCAAAGACCAAAGCCTCATCCGGCGTTGCGTAGTACGCCTGGTAGACAGCGGCCATCAATGCACCCTGCACTTCCTCCGAAGGGATCGAAGATGGAGCCTGACGATCATTGGTCGTTGTCGGTGGTTGATTATTAGCTTCTTCGTCTTCCCTCTCCTTTCCATTCTTCTTCGACCGATTCTTCCTTCCACCTCTTGCTTGTCCCCTGCTCTTCGACCGGTGTCGCTTTTCCGATGAGGTTTAGCTTAAGGGCCCTAGGTCAGGTTTATCCCGCATTGCTTTAAAGGATTATCCTGAGAAAGGGTCAGCCTTAACAGGTAGGGAGGTAGAAGCGGCGTTACTTATGACGAGAGGTTGGTATTTGATGTCCACCGGTGGTCTTTTCTTAAGTAAATGTCGGTTGATACTTTTGCGATTGATCACTATAGTTGAAACCTTAGTCAAGAGCCTTCGCCTTTATTCTTTTACCCCTTTCTTCCTAACATCTGTGCGTTCCTCAACATACTCGGCAACCCCCAGTCACTATCGGGCGCCACAACTGCCAAACAGTTATTATTGAGTAATTTCTATAGAGAGGCTCTTACCGCCCCCTAAAAGTAGGTGATCACGGGTGATCAATCCTTATTCACTCATTTTAGGTAATTTCCGGCATCAGAGCGGCAGTCCAGTCCTTCTATAGGATAAGGACTCCCGTCCCTTCGTTCGAGTTGTCAACTACATTAGGTTCTTATTACGGCAGCTAAAAAGTGCCTAGCGCATCCTTTTAACAGGAATACTCTGAAGTCTCCCCACCGTGACCTCTATTTATGTTGACAAAACAACAACTAAAAACAAAGGAGACCCCAAAGCACTCTCTATACCCCTGTAATTTAGGGTGGTAATCGGCGCTTTTCTTAACAACCACACATCTAAGTTCAATTTAGAGTGTATTTCGCGGTTAATCAACTCACTACCAACCTATTAGCAATTTTCTTACCTTCAAAAGTAGTAAGTGTTGTTGTTATTGTGGTGGTGTGGTTGACGAAGAGGCTGTGCAGGCCACTTAAGGCTATAGCAAAAATACCGTATGGTATCCCAATCGATGGGTATCCATTTGATCACTTTCAGAAAGTAAATAAAAACGGGAAAAACAAGATGTCTCTTTTCTTTTGGTTCCGGGAAACCTCTAGTACTTATAGCTAGTAAGACCAGGCTGTGGCGGCTGCCACCCCCGACCTGGTACATCGACTGACCACTTTCGGCCCAACACAATATGTTAAATGGGCTTGTAATTAAGATGATGATAGTTGTTGTAAAGTGATGCGTTTTTGTATTAAATTTACTAGTCAAATGTACAAAAGTACTTGAGAACTCGCGGTTGTCGTGGTGGCTGCACACACCGAAGAGTACACATGGTGTAAATGGCGTGTACGTTGCCGGGAGTCCATGTAAACGAAATGGAAGCTCCATTCTCTTATTGATCCTGCATCGAGCCGTATATGCAACAGATATATTTCTGTCCCGACTGCTGGTGCGGATTCTTGACTGATTGCACCGCAGCCTTCCGGACATGAATAGTGGGCATGACATGCCAGCTCCTCAGCCTGGTTGGTAGTGTTGCCCGCGCTGCTGCATCCATTACGTCGCATTGGTACCATTCAGTCCGCTCGCGCGACACAGTACAAGCGGGAAACCTCATCTTCTCTACCATCAAACAATGGCACCCCATGGCTCTGGTAGAGAGCGCCGCGCAGCCACAGACGACGAGGTCGTCCCCCTGCTCAGCCACCAATCAGAGTCCAGCAGTCCATCGACCTTTGCGCAGGACGTTCCGGCCGCTAGACTGATCGCGTATGTTTTCTATTTTCTGGCGCTTGAATTAGGCCAGACGCTGCCGAAAAATGCCCTGCATCAAGTCGTCGAGGAGAATCTGTGCCAGGACATGTACGGTCGCTCAGACGCCGAATTCTGCGGCGGCAACAATGATGTGCAATCTGCACTGGCGGTCCTGTTTGGATGGTACAACACTGCCCAACTGCTGCCAGGTTTGTCTCTTGTTCCTTTTTTTTTTTTTTTCTCCTTTTTGTGAAAGACGACCGACGTGGATGTTCGACTTACAAGGCATTGCTGTAGGATTAATCACCGCGGTGCCATATGCCCTGCTTGCCGACATCTATGGGCAGAAGCCCTTCATCGTACTGAACGCTTTTGGATTGACCATTACGTCTGCGGCCGTGAGGATTATTTGCAAGTCCAAAAACTGCCATGTCCACGCTAGTCTACTAACAAATACAGGCATTTTCCCTCACATCTTTCCCACATCTCTCATCTGCGCTGCGCCACTTCTGTATTTTGTAGGAGGAGGCTCCCAGGTCTCTAATGCCCTGCTTTTTGCAAACGTCACTGGTCTCACCACTGACGCTGCACGGTGGGTGAAAGCTACCTAGTGTATTCATTGCCAAGGATGGCCAAGCCAGCTAATCATCTGTTTAGTTCCTCAATGTTTGCTGTCCTATTTGCCCTTTCGTATGGGCCTCGCCTCATTGCGACCCTCGCCGTGTCAAGAATAATTGACTTGTACGGCCCTTGGCTCCCACTATGGTTGAGTCTTGGCTTCACTGCACTCAGTATTCTCTCGGCCTTGTTCCTTGTTGAGCCGAGCAACAAGCCAATCAGCTCCATGGACGCCAACGCAGGCGAAAGCGGTGCTCACTCGTCGGAAGAGACACCAACGGCTCCCCTCGTGGGACAGCTGAAAACCGAGATCCTCGGCGGTTTTCGAGCAGCCAAAGCTGGTGTCTACCATCTCATCAACCGTTGTAACTCATACGTCGTTCGGCTCGCCACTTGTTTGGTGGTAATGACGCTCGCTTGGCAGTCGAGCGGTGAAAATGCACAGATCATGCGAAAGAGATTCGGATGGACTTGGGCGAAGGCTAGTGACGATTCTTCACCTTGCGTACATGGCCCATATTTCCCGCTAACTTTCAAGTTCTTTTATGCAGATTTCATACCTTGGCGCTATAGAAATCAGTATTGCACTTGCGTCTTCCATGGTTCTACTACCTGCTGCGTCCTACATTATGACTGCCAAATTCCAAATCGGTACAGTGGCCCGGGACCTGATCATAACACGGGCATGTGGAATTTTGTTCATCATTGGGGCCGCTTTTATCATTTCCGCGCCTAGCAGTGCTTTCATGCTCGTTGGTGTGTCTTCAAATTGGCATAAATTTCACTCAACACGCTTCTAACTTGACATAGGCGTGGCTGTATGGACTCTTGGTGGCCTGTATAACTTGGTATTGAGAAACTTGCTAGTTTTGGCAGTTGGCGAAAATTCTGTTATACTTTTCAGCTGCATAAATACTGTTGAGACGATTGGCAACTTGGCCATGGCGCCGGTTCTTGCTCAGGTCTTCAAATTGGGACTACAATGGGGCGGCATTTGGATCGCACTGCCGGCAATGCTTGGATGCACTTTCGCTGTCGTTGGATTGCTATTACTTGGCATTAAAAATGGCTAGCAAAAAAAGCTATGCTATACATTATAGATGTTGCAAGATTAACTTTATACAGTCATAAAATCTACCATGAAGATCATACACGATTTCCGTCTGGTCGCTTCGGAAATATTACGCTCACATATACTCTTTAGCCTGCAACAGATCCATCAGAGGCGCAAGCAGCCTCTAACGTTACTGGCAATGTAGTTCACCGAGAGTCTTGGCACTGGCCCTGGCAGCACAGGGATGACCTGCCGAATCCGCCGGTACCTGTCGATACGGAGCCCAACGACGAGTTTCTCTGGCGATTTCGTCTAGATCTGCTCGAGTACCACCCACTGCAAGACGCCAGCGTACAACAGGTGCGGGCGTCCTTTAACGATTGGCTGCAGTTCGTCGGGCGGCCCTACGACTCCTTGGATACACGGTACCGGGCGTGCATCATGATGGACAAGGAAACTATGGAGATGCTGGGGCAGTTGCCGCCCGAGTTTCCAGAACCGGCCAAGGCATACTTTAGAAATGACTACTGCGTTAAGATGGTCGAGGCTGTGGCTAAACCTGATGATGCGTATCTAGTGCATCTCTTCGGTGAAGACGGCCTGGTAGAGTACTGGTTCAACCGCAGCTTTTTTGAGCGGCCTATAGAAAACAGTACTGGATATGCGGAGGAGAATGGTAAACGATTCCTGTACTCGGATCGATGTGGAAAAGAAAGCCGCGACAGAGAACGCTGCAGGCTCCTGTCGATGCGAGATCTGTTAAGCCCAGGCCATAAGTAACCGTTAGACGTCACTTACCAGCGTCGGCAGGGCCAAGGCGTAGCTTGCCATGTGGTAGGGCGGGAGGAAAACGATGCGCGGGACGGGCCTTTCCGGGCGGCTTGTCCCCGCATATATGTTTGGGCTGTTATAATCTGCCTTTCGGTACGCCCCTCTATGAAATCTGACGTGGCAGTTTCAGGGTTCAGGGCCCGGGGTAGTCGTGACCCAGCACCCATTGGCTGTCGAGGTTGCTGCTACCGCCGAGAGATCAGCGCTGGGCTGATCGGCTCCCACCACTAAGTCGCCTTCCTGGTCACGTCGTGTCGACTGTCAAAATTCTGCCTTATCCAAGACAATGTACCAATTGTCATGTACTTTTTGCCGAACGCTGCAACCTTATGCATGCCAAGCAGGCCTCCAACCCCAGCCGCTTTCGTCGTCACCTTGCACCGGCGACTTTATCAATACAGACGTGCCACACCCCCAGTGATCCGATGTAGTAGTTGTCCTTTTGCCCCGTCCCTAGCCGGTAATCTTTTTTTTTGACCTTGCCTTGAAACCTTGCGTACAAACAGCTTGAAAATAAGAATAGCTACCGCACATTGAACACCTCACCACCCATTGCCCAACAGATTTCTACTGTCAAGTGCTATCAGTGTCATGACGCCCAGTGCCACGGGCGAGTATATCCCTTTGAAAGCACTGGGCTCCAACGCGAAAGCGGAACTCAACGACAATGAGGCCGCCAAGGAACAGGTCCATCGCAAGAACAGCACTGTCTGGCAAAGACTCGGCACCACCAGCATTCTGATTCTATTCCTCGGCTGCCCGCTCATCTTGCTCGCAATGACACTTCTGGCCGTATTCTGGCACGGATCGATGCAAGCCATCAACGGGGAGGAGCCAAGCATCTACTGGATGCGCATAATCAACAGAGGCTGGGCGCCGCAACTGGTCACTATATGCGCCACTGTTATTCGAACAGCAGTGGCTTTCCAGCTCGGACTTGCCACGGCCATGATCGCGGGGATTGTTCTGGAGACCTCTGGCGTCCCCCTCCTACTAGTCCCACTCTACTCTATGCTGCGGGCATTCAAGGCGGCTCCGAGCAATCTTTTGACTGCGACCAGCTTCCGGCCTCACACGTCGCGTTTTATTTATGCACTTACGCTCACCGAGGTCCTACTGACAGTAGGATCTCAGTTTCTGTCCACCATCTTTCTGTCTGACTTTGGCAGCAGGGCCATTACCCAGCGCAGCATTTCAACCAACGTCAGTATCCTCCAATTGTTGGCGACGGGTCACAAGGAGCAATGGTGGTCGGTGCCGCCTTCAACTAGCTGGACGTTTGCTGAGCGTTCGGGCTCCTTTGCAGCACGACCGGGATTCCATGATACCGGGCACACTTTTCGAGCTTTTCTTCCTTTTCAGGAGGAGGCGCAACGAACCAAATTACGCCAATTCAATGGGCCAGCGCCGGTCATGGACCATCGAGTTGTCTGTGCCAGTCCGCCGCTACTCAACTTGAGCATATCGCAGACGGCTCGGTCTTCGGAAGGTTCCTCGATCCTGTCTGGGTTGATTCCCACAGCGAACCTGACCTATCCGCTTTTGCCAGGCCCGAAAGCTCCGCCACATATCAGCTTCCACTGCAAACTACCAGACTTCTACCTGGGGTCATCCAAATTCAACCTCGACAACACAGAAGGCGAGACCAGCTTGTGCATTGCCAACGGCCTTGAAGGTTTCCTATCATTTCCATTTCTTAACGAAGACCCCTTGGCTCAGTCCTGGCAGCCGCAGATGCCACTTTTCATGATGCTCGATGTTGTTTCCGCCAGCGCACTCAAGAAAGCATCGGAGTATACCAGCGCCGTCGAGACGATCCGAACCGATAGCCCCTGGACAATAATATCTACCGGATCTGACAATATTGAAACTGTGCGTATCTCCGCCTGCCTCACCAGTCTCGTCACGGAAACTTTCATCGTCGGAATGAACAGCACGTCCGACACTTTCGAGCCCAAGACTGCATGGGATCAACGAACCGCAAACTATAACACCGAACACTCCCGCCTTCAACTTGGGGTATTATCTCAGGATATCACAAACTCCACCGATTCCCGGGGTATCCTTACGCTCAACCCACGATCGCAATGGAAAATCATCCCACCCTCCGACGGGAGGTATTTCTTCTTGGCCTTGTTTTTGGATGCCTTTGTACGTCCCGTCGCCGACAACACCACTTTTGACCCTGTCATAGTGTTGCCTCGCACCGGCTTAGACAAGTTAGCTGTCCACCCGACCCATACGAGTTTGTTCCAGGACACTCTAATCTTAACGGGCAGCCCGGCATGGGCCCTCCAGGCCCTGTTTACTCGAGTGCATCAGATGAGATACTACGAGCGTTTGATCAAGTTGAAAAGTCCGGCCACAGCGGTGGCAGCCTTTTCGCTCACCGCGACAATTCCAGTGCAGTGGAAAGGCTTCATGCTCGGGACAGCGCTCATTGCAACACATCTGTTTATTTTGGCAGTAGTACTCATCGCGTTTATGAGGTCAACGGAGATGTCGTTTCTTGGGTGCTATTGGCAGACGGTGGCGCAGCTAGTCTCGGATGAGACGCAGTCAATTTTGAAGGAGGCAGATCGGATGGATGATAAAGCTGTGAAGGAGTGGATAGCGAGGGAAGATTTACCGGACTCATTGGGAGGTCGTTGGGTTTTGCGTGGGAGTACTCGCAAGCGGATTACTCGGGTGTTACGAACGCATACTGCAGGAGACACAGGGACGAGCTAAGACCAGGTGATGAAAATTATAGCAAATTATACTAGACTCGCTAATAGGTATTAATTCTAATAGATAAAGGCTATTTAATATAATGCTATTGCAGTTAGAGAATACTAGTAAAGAGTATAGCTATCTTAAAGGTTATTTATACTTTAATCTTAAATTTATAACTAGCATTTTAGACTCTTTTACTATCTCTAGCTAAAGATACTTGGCTATCTTCCAAGTTAGCCTAGAGACGGGTCTTCTTTCTAGGTAACATAAATTCCATCTATCCATCTACCATACTAGGCTATTCCGATCACGTAGCGTGACGGTCGCCGAGATGGAGGCGTCTTGATCGCCCACTGGCCCCAACTTGATGCCAACCATGCATGCCGCTGATGCCCACTGGCCAACGTCCCCCGCTGGGTGGTCCGGTGCCCAACTGCTAAGGTAGGCTGCAAAATGCATCTCTTTGCGGACGAGCTGACATTGCGGTGCACTGTGATGCCCAACTTCCCCGCCCTCTAGGATCGGCGGCGGCATTCCGATTTGTTCGCGGAGCTCTGTATGTACCGATGACCCAGCCCACCTGCTTGACAGCAGCATCTCATGGTGGATTCCGGTCAGTTCAGCTGGCGGCAAGCTGGGCGGCCGCCATTTTACTCTCGCGTCTTTTTTTTTTGTTCGAGCCACGATTCCAAGCCCTACATAAGTTTTGTTCCGAGTCTCCTCACCAATTCGAAGCCCCTGGTTACGGCAACTGAAACAGCCGACTACAAAGACCACCACATAGCTTTGTAACCTCGTGTCTTTTTCTCCAGTACTTACGAAGCATCGTCGAGACTTTCTCGGCAGTTTCCGCCTCCCCGCCTCACCCCGATTCTAACAGTCACAATGAGCTCCGCAGTCAGCAAATTCACGGCCGCCCTCATGTCGGGATCTCACGAGACCACTCTCGCTTTACCTGCCCTGAATTTCGATTTCTCCCTCTACAAGGTTCGAAGCACCAGCCGAGTACCAAGGTCTAGGCTCTGTTTTATCTCACGAGCGGCGGCATGTCGCTGAGAACGGGTCCCAGCACGTTACGGCTCGCAAGCTCGGAGCCTTGTTCCGAAGCAAGTTCCGGACTGTTCCACGCCTTATTAAAGCCTACGGTCGGCGCGTTTCCGAGATTGCCAGAAGCATTCACGAGTTCGACAAGACAAAGAACGGCAAGGGCGAGAGCGTCTTCTCCAACAAGGCCGGCGTCGACGGCACCGCCATCTGGGCCGCCGCCACGTCCGGTCAAGACTCCATCTGCGTCCTGCTGCTTGCGTGCATGCTCGCGCGATTCTGGTCACCGGGAGAAGCTGTTTCCATCTGGGTCGAAATTGTCGAAGGGAGGAAGGCAGAACTCAACGCAGAGGGCGAGGAGTTTGAGTTTGCGGGAATCGCTGCTATGCAGGCGACCTTGACGCGGAATCAGCTCACCGAGCTAGACGACAGTGCTCGGACGTGGCTACGCACGGCAGACTTCATCGAGAAGAAGCGGCAGTCTCAGCTGAGAATTATCGTCGATAATATCAACGCCCCAGTGAACAACAAGAACAATACATACGAGAGCGTTATGGACGCCTGGATCTCGTCTATGAACGTTGTCAACAATCTGGTTCTGGGCATGCCACAAAGTATCCATACTGGCGCATCGCTCGTGGGGCTCTCAGCTTGGCACCTGTACCCTGACATGGTAGTGTACCAGAGTTCGATGACGAAGGAGATTGCACAGAACGACACACTAATCGGTAGCGGAGGTCTTCTGACCCTCGGTCTCGAATCATCTCCTGTCATCACCACGACAAGGACCAATATTCGACAAGCAATGAAGGCGGAATGGGCCCAAGCCTGGGCAAACGACAAACACGGACGCGACCTGTTCAAGCTAGGCGTCCGACCCGGGAAGGCAACACTCTCCATACACAACAGAACACACAGAACCATCAGCTCGGTCATCACCCAAATGCGCACCGGAAAGATCGGCCTCCGTGCATATCTGCACGGCATCAACAAGGCAGATTCAGACCGGTGTACATGCGGTTACGGCCCCAAAACCGTACGCCACGTCCTGCTCGAATGCAGGGAGTGGGCGGATAAAAGAGACAAAATGTGGGCAGGCAAGCGGCCATGGGTTGACCTCAAACGCATACTCTGTAGCTCGTCCTTAGCAGTGCAAGCAGCCAAGATGATAATACGAACGGGACTTCTGGACCAGTTCCAGTCGGTTCCGTCGACAGTACTCCAATATACATAGCGTAGACGAGTGATATACTGTATATAGAAGCTGAGGAGGGTCAGGAAAGGCTTGACAAGTCAGAGACATAGAACCCTCATGAAGAGTCGCCTGTATGATAGAGCGGTCCGAAGCGACGACAAAGCAGAAGTTGACTAGACCGAAACTTTATCGTCGAGGACGGACCGCACATTCTGTAGGTAGATAGTACGCTGCATAGCTGCCAACAAAAGGCGGCTGGGACAGTCTATGAAGTGAAGTGAAGTGAAGTGAAGTGAAGCCGGTTCAGCGAGCGGATTCAAACCGGACCGCCGGTTTATCAGAGAAACCCCGAACCGCACTATTAGTCCGCGAACTAATAGTGCAAACCGCGGTTCGCACTAATAGTCCAAAAAACCGTCTGCACTATTAGGAGCGCTGGTTGAGGGAGGCTTTGAAATCGCTCTTTTGCGTCAGGAAATCCAAGTATTCGACGACGTCGCTTACGCCTGCTATGTTCTGTGGCTTCAACAACGCAGCGTCAACGAGCTCGGTACCTGTGGCGGGTTAGTATGCCATGTAGCGATGCGGCGGGTGCATCATACCTTGTTGTTTGACGACGGGCTGCTCTGCGCCAGCAGCCAAATCGGTTGTCTGTCGGCTAGCATCTCCAAGTTTCGCAGCGGTCGCTATATCTTTCAGAGACTTCTGCGCATTATGGGTCGCGCCAGTTGCTACCTGCAAAAGCACTGCGATGACATCAGTAACAGACGCCGGAGCTCAGAGGGTTGGGTCATCGACTCACGGAGCAAGCACACAGCCGCGCTTTTCATACTCAGGCTGTTATATACAATGGGAATCGTGTATATGGCAAAGTGTTTGGCGGTTCGGCACGCAGCGCCCGAATATTATACGAGGCGTGAGGTGGGACTCTTATCGACTACGCATAAATTAACAACAAGGGCCCTAGCCACATCTAGGTGGCAGACAAAGTTAAAGTTCAGAGAATACGTACGCAGATGGCGCGTATAGCTTAAGAGTCAATTGTATCAGAAATTGAGTCTCTAGGGCATCTATAAAGAGGGTCAGATACCTCGCCTCATATTATAGGAATACAAGCATCAATACACTGGATTTCCATAGCCTGCCTGCCAGCCTGCCTGCCAGCCTGCTTCCACACATAGAAAGCCCTTGCTGACTAGCACCCGTCACAATTGCTGACATAACCTCCCACAAGGACGCTCGATCCAGCTGTGACACTGTCACTCTCCAAGGCCAGGACCGGCAACAATACCATGGTGTTCAAGCAAATAGTCCAAGCATCTTAATCTCCAAACTCATCACTTGTTCTTCAGATCCTCCCTTCCGTCTCTGCTTCGGCAGCTATTTGCTCCTGCTTCATCCGTAGTCTCTCCGCGAATCCTGGGCCATTCGCCGAGGGCAGCGGCCATGATCCCATCCTCTTCATCCTGCTAAGCGGCGTTTCCTGCTCATACACCGGAGGATCACTCTGTAACTGGTGCACGAACATGTCTATACACTCTTCAATCAGGCTAAACCACAGAAGTTGTAGATTCTGCATGCAGACAAAGAACCATGGCACCGTCTGCGCACGGTCAATGCCCCAGCGGGACACGGCCTTGCAGGGACAGACATACATGACGTCTAGTGGAGCAGAGTTGTCTTCTGGCTGGGGAAGTTTGAGGATGCCGTCAATGGCCTCCTGGTCGATGACGAGAGCGAGACGGTAGCGCGTGTTGTTACTATTGGAGAGGCCATTATGGGTGACCCAATCTTCGAAGGCCGCGTGCGCCTGCTCAATGGAGATGTTTTCCAGTCTTGGTTTATCCTCGATGATGGTGTTTATTAGTCGAGATGCCAATTCTCTGGCACTGTCAGTAGGATCCCTTTGCGTTTCGCGCATTCTGGTGACAGCACTTCTCATGAAGTCTTCGATGCGTTGGACCACGAGTGGAAACTGGGCATCAGACTCGGCGGTGTAAATAGTGCGAAAGATGGTAAGGCCCCATGAGTTCTTATGAGGTCCGCTGGATGCATATCGGTGCAGCTTATCGAGATTCTGATGAGCGCTGGTAGTGTTTTCATGCAGCCGCAGGTCAGGGTTATGAGGTGGAAGAAAGCTGTCTGGGATGGGGGTGTATGCAGCCATTTTTGTTCCTTTGTGTGGTGTGAATGTGTGTCTTGGTGTATTAGGAATATTCGCCTTTAAAAGCCGTGCGATACGAGGTTGAGTGAATCTGCAAGCGGGGAGGAGTGCGATTTTATTTTAAACGGAGCAGGCTGTGGCTGTGGCTTTTGCTGCCTGGGCGGCTCATGGAGTGGTTGGTTGCTTTCCTCTAAACTCTCTAGCTACTTAATACTATATACATTATAAATTAAAGCCGTCTATCGTAAGCATAATACGCATATGACATGACATATTTGTCGTATTCAGGGTTGCCCCATTCGGCCAACCAAGAATGGCAATCAGCCGGTCGCGCTGCCTAATCTCAGCACACAGACGATGCGCAAAGAAAATTCGACAGCTTTGTCTTTCCAGCCGACTAGTGACGTACTTGCCGTATAAGTGAAATGGGCTCGCAGCCTCGTCTATAAAGACATAACTCCGCCCTCCTCGCTCTCAGCCTCCGATCGCAGACAAACAAGCACACACCTCAAACTCGCACACCTACACGCCGCCATCATGTCCTATACCATCTACGACGCCTCGATCGTCGGTGCGAAGCACCTCCTCACCGCCCTCCAGGGCATCCTCACCAAGGCCGAGGCGCACCCCGACGCCGCCTCGTTCCCCGAGCGCCGCCTCGCCCCGGACATGCTGCCGCTCGCCTTCCAGATCTGGTCCGTCTGCACGCTGGCCGAGTCGCAGGCCCTCACTCTGCAGCAAAAGGAGGCCGTCCGGAAAGAGTACGACGAGAGCCCGCTGCCGACGTTTACCGCGATGCGCGCGCGGATCGAGCAGGTGCTGGCCCTGCTGGCGACGGTGGATCGCGACGCGGCGGCCGAGGCCGGGGGGAAGACGACGAGCATTGATTTCAAGCGGTCAGTTGGAAAGAAGGAGCTTACTGGCGCTGCGTTTTGCGCGGGTGCGGGGATACCAAACATGTACTTTCACACGACGATTGCGTATGCGATTCTGAGGAACGCGGGCGTGGAACTAGGCAAGATTGACTACCTCGGGCCGTTTTTCATGGGCAATATTGGAATGTAGGGACGCTTTAAGCTTTAGGGTTTCTACCTTGAATTTTCGCCTACATTAAGGATAGTGACTGGACTTTTGTGCCACACAATTAGGCATCATCTCATTACAAAATGCCTGACGTGCAGCGTACTATATTTTTAGAACTCGCCCTTCAAACGGTTGTAACAGAAGGTGATCTGTGTCAGTAGACAATGCCTTCCTAGTACTCAATAACCTGGCGCCTGCCATGTGTTGCAATAGTACCCGCTGCAAGACGCTGTGTCTAACAGATGGGAAGGAACGCTCGCACGGAAACATGAATCCTTTTCAGGCCTGCATTCAATACATCATTCATCTTCACTTTAGCCTTACACCGCGCGTAATTTATACTTACCGGAACAGCACTACTCTCGCGGAATGGAATCCGGATGCTCGTCAAAGTCTTACAGCATCCGCAGGAATGGGCCCGCCAACACCCCGGAGCACGCAGTGTATATGCAGGATGAGAATGACTCACCCATCTCGGCGATTCATGACGTTGCTCTGTTTGCCCGTCGCGACAGGTCTGTTTTACGCATGGTTGTCACTGCGCCACGCTGGACGAATGCAAGGATGAAGGTTTGTGCCTTTCAACGGGTCGCTTCAAACCAACCCGATTCAGCTAACAGCTTATTCAGGCTCGGTTGGACGAAACGCTGAACCCCATTCGGCAAGAAATCCGCAAAGGCAAGCTTCGATACATCCGCAATACCTTTCCCCACCATGGCTTCATCTGGAATTATGGTTTTCTTCCGCAGGTAAGGTGCCCATGGGTTTGAAACAAGATTCGGGGGTGCTGACAGTCGGATAAGACTTGGGAGAACCCCATCGTTTGTTGGCCAGAAACCAAGAGGAGCGGCGACAACTACTGTTTAGACGTGTGCGAAATCGGTGAACAGATTGGCTACACCGG
Organism: Samsoniella hepiali; assembly: GCA_001455915.2. Lineage (NCBI taxonomy): Eukaryota > Fungi > Ascomycota > Sordariomycetes > Hypocreales > Cordycipitaceae > Samsoniella > Samsoniella hepiali. Next base: position 5,369,876 of record LNDK02000066.1, on the reverse strand, counting down.
CCAAGTAAAAGAGGTCAAAATCCTGGGCATCATGGCGCTTATTGAGGGGGACCAAACAGATTGGAAGGTGATTGTCGTAGATGTCAATGACCCTTTCTCACACGGGCTCAATGATATCGAAGACGTCGAGCTACACTTGCCAGGCATTTTACGTGCCACGAATGAGTGGTTTCGAGTGCATGAAATTCCGGACGGTAAAATGGAAAAGTTCTTTGCTTTTACGGGCGAGTGCAAAAACAAAGAGTATTGTGTTTCTTATGACCTGGTCGTCTTTGTTTCGCAGCTGGCTAATACACTTTCGTCCCTTTGCAGATACACCACGGAGATTATTGAACAAGGTCACGGTTCCTGGCAGCGACTTATTCTTGGCATTACCTCGGCTGACAACTTTTCTCTGTACGTACCACATATGATGCATGATGGTACGACGAGCGAGACTAATCAAGATTTGTGCAGTGCGAATACTAGCGTACGAGCATCTCCCTTTTACTTGAGGCCAGAGCAATTACCCGAGATTAAAGAGGATGAGGACCTGCCGCCCGCGGAAACCAAATCCTCAATTGACAAGTGGTTCTTCTTCCGTCCTGAGAAAGTTCTCCGGCCGGGAGACTCAAGTACCATCTAGAAATGTATGACTGTTATGGATGGCAAAGCCCTCTCCGGCTCGGCATATTATAGTTCTAGTCTAGCTCCTTATATACTATTAATTTGCATGACTGGTTACAAGTCTCGTTTGCAGCACTATTTTGCTTGCGGCTCGAATCGTTGTGTCGCTTTTCTCCCACTTTCTCTAGTGTCTCCTCTACAGACTACTTACCCGGAAGGAAGGTGAAGAACAGACAGGAAATATTGGCTGCAATAAACGTAGTCTTTTTTCCTAGAAAAAAAAGAATAGATATACTACATAAAGTCTTCTACTAATCTTGTTGTATTTAAGCTTTCGCAATATTTTATTATATTTTTGGGACTGGAATAGCTCCGCAAATAGTGATGGAGGTTATCCAATAAGATACAGAGAAACATGTATAAAAAGTGCATGCGACAGAACTCGAAGATTGGAGAAGAAGGACAAGACCGTTTTTTTGTGTAATATGGTTTAATTTATAGTACAGATCTGTAACCAACTGTGAGTTGTCGCGAGTATCTGCTACTGAGTACAGAGACGTCACCATAGTCTAGCCCAGCCACCTGCGCCGCTTTGGCGATGTGGCGCCCGGTCGCCCGCTGCAGCCTTGTTTTTAGGTAGCCCCAGCTGGGTCGTCGCAAGCTGGAGCTTCTTCTGTCATCGCCATGAATTCGTCCTCGACTATCGACCGGCACACAAACGTCGCAAGCTGCTCTGCATTTGTATCAAAAACTCCGAAAACGGCTCGGAATACGTGATTGAAACCAGGCTGCGATTCCGCGGCCAAGACAAGATGCGCATCCGATTCACCTTTGCAGGTATGTTGAGTCTGACGAGCCATCTGCCTTGCAATCTGGCAGCTCGCACCCCATCATGCTAATTGCTCCTTGCAGGTGTCTTCCTGCTCCTGCTCCTCCTGGCGGCGTATGCCGGCCTCACGAAGCTCCAGCTCAGCCACCTCATCAACGACAAGCTGCTGCACTTCCTCACCTTCTTCCTCCTGACCGTCGTCTTCTACTGGGTCGTCGACACGAACCGCCGCCGGACGATCAACATGACGCTCGTCATATGCACGCTGGTTCTCGGCGTCGGCTCCGAGTTCCTGCAGAGCTTCCTGCCCAACGACCGCGACTTTGACATTTACGACATTGCGGCCAACGTCGCTGGCAGCCTGCTGGGGCTGGGGCTGTGCTCGTGGTACCACAGACGGATGCTCGAGCGCAGGCGCCAGCAAAAGACGTACAATGCGGTGCCGGGCGAAGACGGCGAGGATCTGGAGCTCGGCGAGGGCCACGAGACGGGCGTCGTGGTGGACAGCGCACTCCCGCCGGCGACGCTGGAGGAAGAGGTCGACAACTGGGACGAAAACGCGCCGGATGACTGGGAGGAAGAGGGTAACGAAGAAGGTGCAGATATTACGGCCCAAGGGACTGTCGGCAAGGGCAAGTGAATCAAGTCTGAAGAGGGTCGCGTGCCATCTCCCCATGCATCCGAGGGCGTGGAGGCGCTGCAGCTCGGTACAGCAGCGTTTTCATACCTTGCGGATGGCGTATTGTCTAGCGAGATTTCGTCTTGCTGTGTTATATATATGAGAAATGAGAATGAAATAGCGTGCGAATTTAATTGAGCCACTTACATTAAGAACAGTCTACGCCTCCAGTTGGCCACACCAACACCGCCAGGCAATGCGACCGGAATATCCCGCCCAAGATGCGATGATTCCAGTTGGGTCTTAAAGCTGAAATAATTTAGCAGCGATTAAAATACTACCCCCTTGTCATTTAGACCGTTGGTATTCGTTCGACTGCGTAATGCAGAAGCTCGGTGAAGACCCCCACCAGCCCCTCAGCGAGGCGGGCAGCCCACTTTGCAGCAAATGCAGCGCTAATCGCTTCTCGAAGACCCCAACTTGTGTCTTGCACGAGCAAACAGCAACCATGGCAAGCAAAGGCAAGCAGCCTGCAGCCGGGTAAGAAAATTCGACAGCAAGGCGAAGCTTCAATACTGATCTGTGACGCAGCGGCCAGGACGAGACGCCGACGAACCCCCGAGGAATTCCCACCGCACCGTTCGTCGACAAGGTGGAAGATTATGTGTCTTCGCGCGACGATGTCGAAGGCACGCTACGAAGTTTCCAGGAGCTGATATCGTGAGTTGCTTCGACACTTGACATGCAGAACACGGAGGCAACCATTGTGCACCAAAAGAGGACGACACAAGCTCGGCTGAGAGAAACGCCAGGTGCTAACAGTTGCGACCAGCAAATACCAGTTCATGGAGATGAACCTTCAGAGGCGCATGGCTGGCCTCAACGACAAGGTCCCCGATATCCAGAAGACGCTAGACACGGTCCAATTCATGAAGCTGCGCAAGGTATGTTTCGATGCGCCTGTCTGGGCAAAGGGCCTTAACTGACCGTCACAGGACGAGAGCGAACCGATCGAGACGACATTCGAGCTCAACGACACACTGTTCTCGCGCGCCAACATTCCACCCACAGAAGAAGTGTACATTTGGCTTGGAGTATGACGAGGACTGTAGTCGACCCCCATGGACCCCTGTGCTAACCGTTTTTGCAAGGCCAATGTCATGCTCTCATACCCCATCGACGAGGCCCAGGCGCTGCTCGAATCGAAGCTCAAGGCGGCCAAGACGAGCCTTTCAAACTGCGAAGAAGACTTGGACTTTATCCGCGAACAGATTACGGTAAGGAATACCCGCGACTCGAGCCCTCTTTTTTGGAAGCAGACTCTAACGTGGTGGTGTGCTGCTAGACGATGGAGGTGGCTACGGCGCGCGTATATAACTGGGAGGTTGTGCAAAAGCGGAAAGAAAAGAAGGAAGAGGAAGATTCAAAAGCTGCTACGAAGCCGGAAGAAAAGTCATAGACAAGATAAAAATAAGAATGAGTATTTGAATACGATGGTCGTGTGTTTCGCTGTTGAGCATTCTGAGCTACAACTTCTCGCTCTGGGAGCCCCGTTGAGGCTAGATGACCAGATAAGCTTCGAACAGTTTTGTCTACTGAATGTTGTCAAAAAACAAACGAAAATGAAAAGTTTTGAGAGCGCTTGCTATCAATGCATGTAGCTCCCTCGTCCAGCACATCCTCGTGGTGACCATACGGCCCCACTTTATTTTCAATCCCCAATTCCTGCTCCGTTGATGCGTGCTCCGAAGAATCGCTCAGCCAGCGCGCATTGCATATTACAGTACCTTAACAATTCACACCATCACGGGGCGCATGCAGAAAGATCTACATGGCGAAATGAAGAGGAATGTTTTGCAGGGCGGCATGGAAAGTCAGCGGAAGGCTGTCGCATGCGCCCGGCCTGACGCAAGGTGGAAGGGTAGGGATTGTCGCAGCTCCAGACCAGCCGTACCATGCTAATGTTGCGCAGCAGGCTCGCGCGCGCGCAGTACGGGTCGAATCTCTGTTACATCGGCATATAACGGCTTCGGCTTGCCTCTATGACGACACGAGAGATGCTGCTGACTGGTCGACTCAACGAACGCCTCTGCTGCGGCCAGCCTGGTCGTCACCTGCTTCCCGCGGCCAAAATGCGGCTACCTCGAGCGATCGCAACCCTACGACGATACATGATACCTCTTCCGTAAAATATGAAGACATGCGAGACCCAAAACACCGCAAAAATAACCAACCAAGACTACGACACACAAATGGGCAGGAGTACAGCCACATGCAGTTCCTGACAAAGATCGTGGAGCGCGACGGGAATTGTGAGCCATGGGAGCATGTGGCGGCCAGGTCACGGGCCATCTCGCTTCCTCTCGTTTTGGCACAGCTGGTATTGCACAGACGAGCAGCCAAAGGGACGGTAGAAGGCGAACGGCTGTTGAAACTGCTCCCATCTGACCTGGAGATGCGGAACAGAGTTGAGCATCTCGAAAAGAAGCGTCGCTTAGAGAAGGATGGTTTGAGGTCATATGCGCACATACTATCCGGAGAAACCGACGACCAGCGCTGCCAGCGGCTTTTGGAGTATGGTGACCACGTTCCAATCCCAGTGCTGCAATTCATCTTACGACCGGATTCGGCGCTGCGTGATATCCCCACGCTTCAAGGCCTCATCGAATATTTCAAGCTAGACGGAACAGCTCCTCGCAACAATCTACGCTCGAGTTCTTATTTACAGTCGTCAAATTATCTCAGAATTCTATCCCTACTCGAGAATCACCTAGCTCGCATAGAGCCCAGACTCTTGGTACTTCTTGCTGAAGCGGCCTCTTCTCACATGAAGCAATTCGTCGAGGCGGGAGACTCACAAAAACGATTTGTGAGTTGCTGCCGACTTTTCAACAGATTGCTCTGCATTTTTCAGCCTGAATCAAAGTTATTGGCTAAGCAAGTGCCTGTTGCCAACACCTACTTCTGGGAATGCCAGCGCATGCTGCTTACAATGTCGGAAACCTTTGAGCGGCCGCTGCAGGTCACTGGAGATGGGTTTCGCGCGATTCGGAATACTCTTGCAGGCATGCCAAAGAACGAGGCCGAAAAGCACAGCGCTCTGTTGTACGCTCCTTCTTGGCCACCATATTTGACGCCAGGAGATGGCATGGATGAAATCACTGATCCCGAGGCCAATTGGAGCCGGACCGTCGAGGCTGGCATGCTCATGCAAGAAGCTGGATTCGCGAAATCCGAGGCAGATGACAGCCTAGATATTCTGAAAGGGATGGCACCGGACGGAACGCCAACGATCCAGCAGCGCACGCTGTCGGGAGGCCAGCGAACCATTAGCAGGTGGGAGGCGTCTATTCGCGCCACGCGAGATGCCCATGAAGCGTGGGGACGATTCAACGACCCGCCGAGCAAGGGCGCTATCCCTGGAGTGAATGAGTATGCGGCTATGCTGGAGAAACTCACGCTCAGAGAAGTCGCGCCCACCAGCAAGATGCTTCCTGGCGACAAGGCCCAGAATTTTCCCGCCTACCGAGCTGCAAATCTTGCAGACATTGAATGGGCAAAGTCTCGACCCCCGAGTGTAGAGGAACTCTACAGCCAGATGCGCCAGGCTGGCATCATACCCAGCGGGCACTGTCTTTTCATTTTAATTTCCAATGCGCCAGATCTAGATACGGCTCATCGGTATCTAGAAACAGCTGCGGAGCTCGATCCAGATATTTCCAGCCTCAGCGCGCCGAAGATTGAGCGATCTGCGCTACGCCGGGTCGGCATGGGGCTCTTTTCTGCGTACATCAGTATGCTTGCGAGGCGAGATGACCTGTACGGGTGGGAGAATCTGCAGCGAGCCATTGCCCTCGCAGAGGCGCGTCTTGGTGACAAGCGTTCCCGGTGGGCTTCGCTAATTTGGGGCGCAATCCTAAAGGGCGCTTCGAGGCATCACTCGGCGCTGCGAATGTCGCACTCTGACCAAGTTGAGCTCATCCTGGCCATTGCGAAACGGATCGACCGGGGCAACAGGCTAAACCTGGCCAACTTTTCGGAATTGAACAAAAGCCTACGGAAACTGATACGGTACGATCTGCGGGCCTTGGTCAGCGACCTACAACAGAATGAGCCTTTGGTATCGATACCTTCCACAACACAACCTTTACGAGATCTTTACGACGCGATTCTCTGCAACGAAGGCAGATTGACGCCGGCAGAAGAGCATGACCCGCAAGCAGCGCCGGCGCCCGGAAGTCCAAAGTCGCTTGTCGAGTATATAAAAAGCGTATTTGCCAAATTCCAGGCGCGAGAAGAGTCATATCAGGCGGCGGCGCGTGACAACTACATATCGCCACTGGATCGGATGCTCTCTCGCAACGACGTCGTCCGGAGCGAGCACGCATTGGAGTACATGCTGACGATGGGTTATGCTGGCGAATTCCATGAGATGAGAAAGCTACTACTATTCCTGATACGGGAATGGGGCCAGGCCGATTTGGTGCAGGACCTGGTGGCACTTGACGAGTTGCCGTCGTCTGCCGACTTTTCCGAGCTCCTTTGTGTGTTCCGGCTGCTCGGGGAGCCGATGCTGGGTGGGCCCGCGGTGGCGGAAGAGATGCAAAACGCCATTGCTGGGTCGGGCTTGCCGTGGACGTGGCCGGACGGCAGGGCGGTTCAGGCCTATCTGCAGATGCACCCGCATGATTCGATGCGGCAGGTACAGAGCGTCCTGGGACAGCTGCGGGCCCAGAAGAAGAGGGAGGCAGCAGCAGCAGAAGCACGGGCGCAAGACGATATTGGACAGGTCTAGTCAGACCAGGCGGGGGGGCAGACGACGGAAATAGTCAGGCGCTAGACTCCCATATGAAGGTGGGCGCATGTGTCCGAGTCTGGCCCCGGGGGGGTACGGTGGCGGGCCAACAGTCAGGTGGCCGATTTTGAGCAGCGGCCGTTTTTCTCGGGAGAGAAGAGGGAAAGCAAACATGACCCGTTTCAGGCGAAGCAGAGTAAGAGTACATGCCTGGCTGCAGCCATGGGTGTGTGGCGTCAAGCTGTCTGGAGGGGGGCGGACAGCGGTTAGATATTTCTTTTTATCAAGTCTGATACCCCAGGTACAGTGTGATTTTAGACGGCGCGAGGATATATTGTATAAGTAAAACCCCCTTTTTTGTATACTATAACGAATCTAAAGAGACAATTTTTTTTTTTTTGGATCTGGACCTGTCGTGGCACGTCGGGGCTTTGAGGTTGTGGTTTGGCCAGTTTTAGGACTGTGTGACAGAGCGGCAACACACACACACACACACACACACACACACACACACAGCAGCCAACCAACCACGGCCTTGACGCCCGGGAAGGGAAAGGGGGCTTGTCGGATCGAGAAAGGTTGGAGAGTGGTCTAGACTTCGTGTCAGGATTGAATGGGAGCCGGAAACCAGAAACTCGGAGGGGAGGGGGGGGGGGGGGGGCAGAGATCCCAAGGGCAGGTAGAAGCTATTGGGAGCGACAAGAGGTACAGGGGCCTGACAGAAGTTGAGTACGCTCCACACTTGGCCAGATTCATCAAACGCGTACAAAAGTTATGTCACGCCAGTTGCATGTACTGTCCGCCGGCGGGAAGGCAGTATCAGCCATGCACAGCCAACACCCCCCCTTGGGTGCAGTGCCACAAACACCAATCAACGAAAGAAAACAAGTCGTATCCCCTACCCAAAATGACCATGTCAAACCCTGCTAGTTGTATTTTTGGGGTCCCTTTTCTTTCCTTCCTTGTTCTTAGCTCATGCAGTCCGACCCCAGCGCATGCAAGTCGTACGCGCCCGCCATCGAACAAATCGAAACAGCGGGGGCCTCTGGTGGAGTCGCAGCCATTGGCCAGGACGGCGCCAAAAAGAAAGCTGCGACAGTATGTTTTAGCCGCCCGCAGCTTTCAGGAACAATTTCGTTGGACAGGGCGCATGCAAAAAACCGAGTTGGCCTCTTTTTACTTACATTACTCCCCTGGTCCGGCGAAAAGTAATTTTTTTTTCTTTTAATTTTTCTTCTTTTTACCCTTTTGATTCTATTTTGAATTCTGTCCAATTTTACTTGGCTTGGGCCGGCTTGCTGCATGGCCGCTATACCCGGTCCCCTCCCCATTCACTGGCCATCGACAGAGGGCCTTGTAATCGGGCGGACGGGGGGTCTTTTTTAACACTTACACCCTGTCTGCTAATAATAACCTATTGTTAAGCTCTGAAGCTTCCAAGCTGCGGGCTAGGTTATAATTTCTTCTCCGGTGCCCCCCCCTTCTCTCCTTCGTCGCCCACTTACTACCATCACCACCACCACCCATTCTTTCGCCTAGTACATTCCTTTGGTCGCTTTGTCCCCAACTGTCTTTTTCTCTTTTTTCGCTTCTTTTGACAAAAAAACATATTGTTACTCGCATTCGTCTTCATTCGTCGATTGCTTTGATTACCTTTCTTTTATTTTTATTTCTTGCGCTTTCATTCACTGCTGTGTTTACAGGACAGCTTCATCGTTGGCACCGCTTAGAAAAGCTTCTCTCTCCCGGATACTCTTCGCCTGCTGCCTGTTTTCTTCTTCTTCTTCTTTTTTTTTGCTATTTTCTGCAATTTTCTTTTTGGCAGCCCTTCTTTTCCTATTCATTCCTTCCCATCAAATACCCGCAGCCGATTCTTCGTCGCTTCTTACATACGCACTTACAAGAGCGAAAACGCATCCGTCCTCGCGACCACCACAGCCCAAACGAGCACCATGAGGTCCGCAGTGGCCATCTCTACCCTGTGCCTGTTTGGTATTTTTGAGCCTATTGCGGCTGGTCCTCTTGGCCGGTTGAACAAATGGTCTGTGCTTCCTCCTGCGCATGCGGCGACGGCTTCGACCAAACATCCGACTAACACGGCGTCTAGGCTTCCACGTTCGGGCGCAGTTTCGGGCGCCGATGAGCAGCCCACTGGGTATGTTAATGACTGGCAAATCGCGGACAAGCACAAGAGACAGCTCACACAGTCTTCCTCGAGTAGTTCCGGAGACGAAACTTCCGCATCGATTCCACGACCCGAGTTCACGACGTTCCCCTCATCCACCATATCCATCCCACCCTCGCTTCTGCCGCCAACGACGCAGAACTCAAACGAGACTCCCGTAACGTCAGGTCAGGTGCCTCCGACAGGCGACTCGCCAACTTTGACACCCACGCCTTCGCCCACGGCTCCCACCGAGACTACGCCGGCCAACGACTCGCCAGCTCTGACACCCACGTCTTCGCCAGTTCCGACACCCCCGTCTTCGCCAGTTCCCTTCTCTCCCACCGAGACTACTCCGGCAAACAACTCGCCAACTGTGATACCCACGTCTTCGATACCCACGTCTTCGATACCCACCTCTGCGCCCTCTGCTCCCGCCGAGACTACTCCGACGTCAGTAAACAGCTCGTCCGCGCCTGGAGAGACTCCTCCTAGTTCGGCCCAGTCCTCGCCTACCGCCCCCGAAACCTTTCACACGACGCCTATATCCTCTTCTCCCCCCGCTGCGACTTCTTCTATACCAATGTCGAGCTCACCCGCCGCAACGGAGCCTACTTTGACGCCGAGTTCGACCTCGCCCGCCACCTCTGCCCCGAACACACCATCTCCGCCGCAGAGTCAGTCCTCGCCAGTTGTCTCTTCTAGCTTGGGATCAACCTCGACACCAGGCAGTAGCTCTAGTGTCGTGCCTACAGCTTCTTCTAGTCATGCTGAAACCAGCCCGAACCCCACGCCTACGTCAAGTTCGCCAGGCCTACCATCCACGAGCTCAACCGTTTCGGTTCCACCTTCATCTTCGGCTCCAGCGACGTTTAGTCCAACTTCTACTTCTTCTAGTGCGACAACGGCCACAACCTCGGGGCCTGCCTCGGGACCTGGGACCACTGCAACTAGTGGCATCTCAGCAACATCAAGCTCCGAGTCTTCGCTTCCTACATCATCGACGTCCGGACTCTCGTCCACCAGCAGTCCGTCTGGTTTGCCGTCGAGTTCCAATCCCGCCAGCTCATCAGGGCCAAATTCAAGCTCGACTTCGTCCCAAGCAGCGACTACAAGCCCCACGACCACGCCGCTGTCTACTACTGGTTTGTCTACGAGTCCCACGACCACGTCGCTGTCTAGTAGTTCGTCTACAATTCCCACGAGTTCAGCTCCAGGTGTTCCTACTAGCACCTCCGTCCAGACCAGTACAGCCCAGTCGGGGACGAGTCCCGCTACAACGCCTTCCTCGAGCGCAATTTCTACGTCGTCGGGGACAAGTACTAGCAGCACACTCGACTCAACGGGCACAAGCTCAACTAGTCTGGCGTCTTCTTCTAGCACACTGGCCACAACTAGCACAACCTCGACTGGCTTAACTTCCACCACCCCGACGTCTTCATCTAGCACGCTGGTGACGACCAGCACGACCTCGACTGGATTGACTTCCAGCAGCCCAACGTCTTCATCTAGCACACTGGTCACAACCAGTGCGACCTCGACTGGACTTACTTCCACCAGCCCGACGTCTTCATCTAGCACATTGGTCACATCCAATACCGCCTCTACTAGCTTAACTTCCTCCAGCCCGACGTCTTCGTCGTCTAGCACACTGGTCACGACTAGTACGACCTCGGCCGGCTTGACTTCCACCAGCCCTCCGTCCTCCAGCACACCACCTCCCAGTTCCGCCTCGCCCTCGTCCTCCCCGGCGGCGGCGCCGACGACGACGGCACCTGCTTCTTCCAAGACGCCGCTCCCGAGCCTGACCCCGACGGGCGGCCTGGACACCAACCTGCCCTCCGTCACCATCGGCCCGCTGCCGACGGGCAGCTCCGCGGTGCCGTCGTCGGTGTACCAGAACAACCTGCTCTACGCCAAGCAGCTCAACGCCGCGTTTGCGGCGCTCACGCCCGACTCGCCGTGCGTGGCCGGCAAGGTGGCGTGCCTCGGCTCGCGCACGCAGGGCGTGTGCGGCGCGAACGGCAAGTACGCGACGGTGCCCTGCGAGGGCAAGGAGATTTGCGTCGCGCTTCCCATGAGCAACGCCGACGCCGCCGTGATTCGGTGCAGCGACCCGGACGCGGCCCTGGCGATACTGAACGGCAATGGCGGGGGGGTACCGTCGTCAACGCCGGGTGCTGCGCCTTCGTCATCGTCGTTGTCGTCTGTCACATCGTCAACGCCGGTTGCTGCGCCTTCGTCGGCATCGTCGTCGTCTAGTGCGCCAGTACCTACACCAACTCAAACAACCACGTCCCAGCGTACAGCTACAACCACGACACCGTCTTCCTCTACTACGACGGAGGACACCGTCATTGTCACCAGCACCACCGTGAAGACAAGCTATACTACCATAACACGGGGAAGATCCACCCCATCTGCGCCGCGATCCGCGTCCACCCCGTCGACGCCTCTTTTACCCTCTTCTTCGTCAGCGCCGCCTTCGTTGACCACGTCTACGCCTCTTGTTTCTTCTTCTTCTTCTTCAGCGCCGCCCGTGACGAGCACGTCTACGCCTCCTGCTCCTCCGTCTTCCTCTGCAGCACCGCCCACGACGAGCACGTCTACGCCTCTTTTACCCTCTTCTTCTTCAGTGCCGCCCACGTTCATCACTACGCCTCTTGCTCCTTCGAGCCCCTCTCTTTCGTCTTCTTCTATAGCAGCACCGCCGACAACGAGCACGTCTACGCCTGTTGTATCTTCTTCTTCTTCAGCACCGCCTACGACGAGCACGTCTACGCCTCTTGTTTCTTCTTCTTCTTCAGCACCACGCGCGACGAGCACGTCTACGTCCCTTGTTTCTTCTTCTTCAGCACCGCCCGCGACGAGCACGTCTACGCCTCCTGCTCCTCCGTCTTCCTCTGCAGCACCGCCCACGACGAGCACGTCTACGCCTCTCCTACCTTCTTCTTCTTCAGCGTCACCCTCATTCACCACCTCTACGCGTCCCTTTTCTTCGCCTTCTTCTTCACCGCCGCCCGCGACGAGCACGTCTACGCATCTTTTACCCTCTTCTCCTTCAACGTCGCCCGCGCTCACCACCTCTACGCCGCCTGCTCCTCCTACTTCTTCAGCGCCGCCCCCGCCCCCGCCGACCACCACCACCTCCTCCTCGCGCTCGTTCAAGTCGGGCGATCAGATCATTGTCACCCAGACCTACAGCAGCCCGCCGCGGTACACGTCCCGCCCCGTGCCGACCACCAACATCATCATCCCAATTGACGACGACGGCAGCAAGGCACCGTCGACTTCGCCCTTGTCCCAGGCGGGACTCGCGGCGATGGCGACGGCGACGACCAAGGTGGTCAGCGGCTTACCTACTGTGGTGTACACACTCACGGAGACGGCGACGGTGACAAAGCACGATACGGTGACGAGGCGGGAGACGATTACGCTCATAGTTACACGGGGTTAGTTGACGCTTTGTGGTTGCCAAAAAAATAGAGAAATGAAAAAGAAGGAAAGGGAAATATCTGTGAAATACAGGGATGCAACATTCTGTTCCAGGCAGACGATGGGAATTGGACATGTTTTCTTTTGTAGATAGTCTTTCAAATGTAGTTACTATGTTTTTACGGCGTTATATATACAGAGATGTATTTGCCAAGATTTAAATGAATCGATTTTTAAAAACATCTACCTTGCTTCAGGTCACTAGGCACTGCGACGACTCTTCAACCTCGCTCTCCTGCCTACACCCGACACTGACGTAAGCTGATTAATTTATCTGCCCTTGAGAGCTTCCTTTATTCTATATGTAGAAACCAGACAACGAATAATGCAGGTTTTTGATAATGCTAATGCCAATGATAATGCTAATGATAATTACAATGGACATATTAGGTGCCGCTTCGCCCCCCCTGGGCTAGTCATGCAACTGTCTAATCCTCGATACAGGGTATATCAAAATACTCCCTTCACCGACGGCGACGACGCCAGGGACGCTAGCCCTGGGTCGGGTGCAGACTTGCTCCTCCGTCCGAAATTGGGCTGCTGTTGCTCGCCGACTCGTCGTCCGGCGCGGCCAGGTCCGGTGCCATTTCGAAGCGTTTGAGCGCGGGCTGCCCCGCGCGGCGGCTCTCGTCATCATTGTCATCATCATCATCGTCGTCGTCGTCGAGGCCGTACTTTTCGCTCCAGAGCTTGCGCATCACCTGGTAGATGAACATGTACTGCTGCGGGCTCTGCACCATGAAGCGGCGCTGCCGGCGCAGCGCGTCCACCGTGTCAAAGATGAGGTCATCGTCGGCGTCGGCGGTGTCGACGGTATCCAACGCGCCCAGCTCGAGCTCCCGCATCAGGTGCTCCAGGCAGATAAAGGTGCCCGTGCGGCCGACACCCGCACTGCAGTGGATGAAGCGCGGCTCGCCGGCGTCGGTATCGGCGTCGGCGTGCGCGCGCGACATCTTCATCAGCGCAAAGAAGCTGTGCACGTCCGTCAGCGCGGGCACGCCAAAGTCGGGCCAGCGCAGGTAGAGGTAGTGCCAGACGGTGCGCGGCGCGTCCTCGCCGGCGACGTGCAGGAGCAGCTTGCGGCGCTCCATGGCGCCGGCGCACAGCACCTCGGTCGAGTCGTACGTGAGCGTCGCGGTCCAGCCGTCGCCCCACGCGTCGTCGCCGGCGTTGAGCGCCCACGTCTTGTCCTGGTCGCTGAACGGAAAGTACTGCGCGCACTTGGGCTGCTCCCCCTCAAACATGGTCGTCAGCTGGACAATGACGGCCGTCGACGTCGTGTTCTCGGCCACCATGCGCCATACAGAGTCGAGCGATTGCACCGTCGGCCCTTGCATGGCAATGTATTTATATGCTGGCGTCGCCTCGTTCGAAGCCGGCACCGCAATGGGCGATGCGTTGACGTAGTCCAAGGCACCTTCTGGGACGTTGAGCTTGACGCGATTATGACTCCACGGCCGAATATTCAAGTATCGATCCATGCCGTTTTTCCCTGGGCCGGTTTCGGTTTGATAGTAGGTCCATGGTATTGTTTCGTGGACGGGACGTGTGGTTGGTTGTAGTCGCTCGTTCTCTTCGTGTATTATTTCTGTGAATCGATGTAGGACTTCTGCGGACTTGTTAGCTTTGCTGCGACGGCGCATTCCGTACCCGGACCTCTTTTCGTGCCAAACTTACCCTGATCGCTCTGTGTTAGGAAGGCTGGGATTATTCGTAATTTCGGTTCCTCGCCCTGCTCGTTTGTGGAATTGGCGCGGTTGCTGACCACGGCCGCGACGGGCTCGCCCAGCTGGCTGGCCGCTGGGGAGCAGCTCCTCGCGCGCTTCCCGCCGCGCAGTCGTCGAAAGGGCGACAACCGTGAGGCGAAGATGGGCGACTTGCTGGTTTTGGACGCCGCAGCGGCTTCAGGCGCGAGATGCAGCGCTGTGCCTATCGGGTGGCGATCGATCGAGGTCTCGATGGCGGGCGGTTTCGGCTTGCGCCGCAGTTTGTGTATGGGTATCTTGTCCATGTCTTGCAGAAATATGGAGTTTCTGGGTCGAATCGGGGCCGACGGGTAATAAGGGAGTCTCTTGGTAACTTGACGGGTGCTGCCCGACTGGCGTATAAAGAGCAGAGCTCGACGTAGCGCCTGCGTTGTGGTTGCTTTGGTATGGTGCTGGCGAGGGCAGTTTCTGCTGTATAAATACTGTGAATGGCGAGGGAAAGGGAAAAGGGCAGCTTGACGAGGATATCCTTGCTTTCGGTTTTGCAAAGGAGTGGATAGTACAAGGACAAAGACAATACTGTCGAACCGCCCACTCGGGTCGCTAGAAAATATGGGTGGATGCTTTGAGCCTAATACAAACAAGGTGACATGACGCTACGTAGCGCTGGGCAGCGTTTGGTGGCCACATCATCAGGCACTCTGCACGACATGGTCAGCTCATAATCTACATGGCGCTGATCATGTTAGATATGTGGGCAGCATTGAGATTGACAAAGGCTCAAAGAGTGACGGTCTCGTGCCTGGCTCGGCTTCTCGGCTTCTCCCTGCCCACAGTCGAGACTGAGACAACCGCGAGCCAGCTACCTTGCTAGCACGAGCATGCCTGCTCATTTCATAGTTGGGCCCATATTATAATTATAATTCTTTTATAATTATAATTATTTCGTCGTGCATTCATCTCTAGCTAACCTTGCAGCGCGCATCTCCGCGGCCCTACGATGATCGACCCTGCACTCAGTACGACTTCAACAAGCCTCCGCACAGCTTCGTCTGAATGAGGGCTTTGTCAGCGTTGACCGCAGACGACGGACATGATAACGTGTCAGAGGTCAGAGGACAACCAAACTTCAAGACGAGACACTGGTCGCATGCGCATGAACGGTAAGCTCCCTTCATCTGTTGGACAGCGAACCATGTTTCAAATCAAAGTGGGTATAAATTTCATTAAAATACAGTATGTAGAGAGTAAAAGATCATTTGATCCAGAGTGACTTGTATCTGCCGCAGGCATCACAGTCTTGTACAAGTTGTTACAGCACGTCCCATGGCCTGTCCCGCCTCAGCTTCACACAGCTGAATACACGCCCGTGACAAAACGACCACACTCGACCCTTTGCTCGAGAGTCGCCTTCCTCCCCTTGCCACCCTCCCCGAGGCGTGCCGTCTGTTTCGGCGTCAGACACAGGCGGTACAGCTCGCCTTTTCTGCCCTTTTCCGCGTCGGCATCGCCACCATCCAGGGGGCCGATGTATGTGGGTGCATTCATGTTCGTGCGCTTTCCGGTGCCCAACTGGTAGTGTTCGTTGCCGCCCCAGAACAGCACATCAGAGCCCCAGTTCGTCTCGTTTGCTGACGATTTGGTTGAGGCGCTGGTCCTTGTCCCATTGTCCATTACAGCGGAGCAGTGTGTGCTGCCAATCTGGAGCCCTTTGACTTTGATAGGGCGCATCTCGTTTTTGCTTTCGTCAAACTCATACAAGCCCGAGAGGCCTTTGACCTTTGTGGGAGCTGTGGAGACGTGTGTCCATCTTCCAGTACCCAGCGTGCCGTAGGTGCCTTGACCAGCCGCCCAGAGATCGGACGTGGTGCGTGGCATTCTCTTAGACGGAGCAACTTTGCCGCTGTTCTGTGCCTTTGGTGCTTCGGCATCGACAGTGAAGTATGTATTGACGCCGCCGGCAGCAATAGATGTCACTTTGGCTACCAGGCCGCTCTTGGCATATAGCTGGTTGACGGCAACTATGCTAGGGGTGTAGTTAACGGGCACACCATCCGACGCAAAGCCAAGCTGGCCAAAGGTGTTGTCGCCAAAGGCAAATATGCGCCCTGTCTTGTCAAGAACCGCTGAGTGGTGATCTCCAGTGGCGATTTGCGTGATCTGGAATCCAGAAAGGGCCTGGATTTCCTGTGGCTGGTCGTACGGTCCAGCAGGACGCGTCTCCCAGGACAGACCAGGGATTCCCATCTGGCCCTTGGAGGGGTAAGAGGCGACGGAAGAAACTGCAGCAAAAACGCGGCCCTTGGATGTCAAGATGAGGGCATGTTCAAGACCACTTCGCACATCCGTGACGTGCTCGCCCCAGCCCAAGCCACTAGGGGTGAGATCACGAAAGTTGACCGCTGCTGTCCCAGAAGAGTTCCACAGCGACCAGCCGTTCTTGTGCTCGTCTGGCTTGAAACCGCCTTCAACGTCGTTTCGAGATGTCGGCACAGAGTATACATGGCCACTGCGCGACAGAGCAATGATTCGGTCGGCCGAGACTTCGATCTTGGCCAGGTCCTTGCCACGGAGGGTGAGGTTAGGCTTGGGGTCAGCTTGCGAGAAGCCAACACCCCACTGGACCAAGTCGCCACTCTCCGTGATGGCGGCACCAAAGTCGGACGTGAGCTTCAAGTCGCGAAGCAGCTGGTCATCAAAGTATGCGATGCGTCGAGGAAGCTTGATGTACTTTTCGTTCGATTCGGGATCAATGACCTTGCCAGCATTGGAGCCCCACGCGTAAACACCAGGATGCTCGATGCTCTTCTTGATCTGGACGTGCTGCGAGCTGAGGAGGTCGCGATACTCTTCCGCACTCGCCGCGTTCTGCCGGGGCTGTTCGAACTCCAGCTCGGCCTTTGGTCGTCGTGCATGGTCATCAGCGTCGTCTGCTGCCATGAAGCGCGGGTAGTAGTATGCGCCAGCGGCCGCGATACCAAATACGGCGGCGAAGCCGACCAGCTTGCCGCCGCCGCGACGGGGAGCTTGTGTGAATCGCGCGTTCGAGTATGGCGCACACTGGCGTTGCGCCGTGGCGCGCAGAGAGTCGTAGGCGGCTCGCCTAAGCGCAATCCTCGAAGAGTTCATCATCGTATCGAATAGAGTACGCAGTATTTGGGCGCAATTCGATGGCAATCAGGCCAGGTAAAAATAGTAGTGCCGTGGCGACAAACAAGCCTCTGAAGCCGAAAAAGTTACTCCGAAGTAAAGCTACAGTGGGTCGAGCCTGTAAATCAGATGCTACAGGGGCCGATATAGCGGCTGCTTGCTCAGCAGGAATTTGCGACACATTATTGGTCAGTCCTGCCCGATGCTTGTCGCCTTTTATTTCTGCTGTTGCTGCAAACAATATTGATCAATAATTAATTTTATAGAAGGCCGGTAATTATAGCGCTCCTTCTTTATTGGTTGAGTATTAAATATGTGATTCGTAGAGCTTCTTCAAGGTGCTTCTCCAGCTGGATGGTCTGATGAGCCAGAGCTCGGGCGAGAGTTTATTTTCAAGGCCCAGCTAGTTTTTCAGTGGCTAGAGTCGCAGGAACTGGCTAGTTTAATAATACAAAGTAATAAAGGAAGGGCATATGTCGCGTTGTGTTCATCAACGACAGCTTATCACTAGTGCTTGGGACAATTCGCAACTCGGCGTCGTGTTCCTCTACCGGCCGGACAGTCGATTCTAAAGAGCAAGACGAGTTTCATGTGGAAAGGTTTCTCGAGAAACGTGACGCGCACAGGAAGAACGTTGTCAAACCCCTAGACACCAAGGTGGCAAAAGTGTATAAGCTAGCGCACATGAAGAATAGGAGGAGGAGCTGGACCAGCTTTGATTTCGATGCGTGTAAGTGATAAGCATGGCATTATGCATCTCGGCCTTGTTTGGCGGCAATCCACCTAGTTCCCACTCCATAGGAAATTGATGACTGCGTATCTGGATGATTCAACCCTAGCTTTAGCTGCCGAAGGCCAACACACTCCAGCATCAAGTCAGTAGCCGCAGAGTTCTTGCCCATCTTTTTCCAGGTATATCCAAGATTGTTCATCCTGGCCAGCGTATCGGGATGACCCGCCCCGAGCTTGGCCTTGCTCGTCTCCATCACCTGCACGAAAAGCTTCTCTGCCTCTTCCCACCGGCCCTGGCTCCTGTACGTCGACGCCAGGTTGGCCATACTGGTCAGCGTAGAGGGATGATCCGCGCCGACCTTGGCCTTGCGAGTCTCCATCACCTGCACGAAAAGCTTCTCTGCCTCTTCCCACCGGCCCTGGTTCCAAAACGTTGACGCCAGGTTGGCCATGCTGCTCAGCGTAGAGAGATGATCCGCCCCAAGGACCTCCATGCGCAGTTTCACTGCCTCTAGCTGGAGTCTCTCTGCATCGTTCCATTGGCCTTGGTAGAAGAGGTATACTGCCATGCTGTGAAGAAGAACGCCTTTCTCTATCTTCTCATCTTTCGATGCTGCCACTTCAAACTTGAGCACCTGATACGCATGCGGAAGATATTTGCTGCATGTTGTCCAGTCTCCACAGGCACCCACAGGATATGCCTGCGATATTACCGAAAGCGCCTGGTTGGCAAAATGCTCTAGTTTCTTTTCTCTTGTAAGCCACTGTCGCGATATTAACTGCACTAGTCGGTGGATGTTCAAGCTCTGGTCCTGCCCCTCGGTCACGAAAGAAAACGCTTTGAGAATACCGAGAGTCTCTTGAAGCGGTACCTCCCTATGTCCTTCTTGATCCTGCTGTTCGCTATAGTATTCCAGGAATTCTATAGGAATTGCTTGGCGGTTAAAAAAGCTCATGAGTGACAATAGCTTGCTTGCAAAGGGATTCTGCTGCTGGATCTGCAAAAATGAAAGGATCCAGGTTCCTGCCACGGCACGAGGAGTCTCCGAGTCTCTTCCGACCGTCTCGAATTCCTTGCTAAGCAAGTATACCTGGTCCTGATCGCTCTTCTCCAGGAGATGTATGTACCTGCCAACTGCCATCGTATTTGCTTCGATAAATGCGGCGGCTTGGACGAGAGCAAGCGGGAGATGCTCCAGTCGGCGTGCGAGTGTCTGCAATTCGATTTCACCCGGTGCGTTGTCCTGGTCCTCTAGACTGGCCCGCAGAAGCCGGATAGCTTCTGTATCATCCATCTTGTTCACCTCGATGAGTCGTTCTCCTTTGGAGAGCTTCTGGCCGGCTTGTTTGTTCCGGCTTGTGATGAGGATCGACCCGTGAGCGCACTCAGGAACATACTGTCCCAGATATTTCTCCGGGGCACCGCTACTGGCGTTTATCAGTTCTTGATGCGGGGGAAAAAAGAGCTGGGCGTCGTCAGCATTATCGATCACCATTATCCACGGCCCCTGATCCTTTCTCTCTAGCCATGTCTTCACCAGTGGGAGCACCTGGACCTTGGGATCGTTATAGCCAGGGATACGACACTCTAGAGCAATAGAAGTGTACGATTGCCTAAACCGTTCCGCATTGCTCCCGTGAACCCAGAATACCGACATGTCCAAACATGTCTCCCGGATCATGTATGCGTACTCCAGGGCTATCTGCGTCTTACTGCTACTAGTTAGCAATCAGAAAACGCTTGGCTAAACGAACTCACCCAGTACCACCGAGACCGAAGAGGGAGGTTCTTGCCCGAGATGGCGGCTTGAGAAGTTGCTGAAGCTTCTGTAAAATAGCTCCTCGGCTAACAAAGGTATCGTTTCTTGGGTACGGGACAAGAACTGTCGTTTTGGAAGATTAACTTGGTTTTGAACTTGAATGCGCGACGAATCTACCTACACCAGGGTCCAGCGGGCAGTTCCAGGACAGGTTGTGGTGCTAACAGAATCAGTAAGCGCTCTGGTAAGCCTGTTCGTATTCGAGTAGGGTATCACGAACCGGAATACAACCCGGATGAAGGCTCCCAGTGGTGTAAGAAAGCCTTCATGCACGCTGCCGCCGTTGCCGCCGCGTAGCGTTGCCATCCCCTGGACTTGTGGCTGTCCGCATAGTCGTACGCGCCTTTGATCACCACACATGGGAAGATGTCCCATACCCCGGCGCTTTCCATTTCGAAAGCCACAATGCGCTTCTGCCGCGCTATGCGATCTCGATCCTCGCCTGATTCCATCACTGTGTCGCCCGACGCGATCAAACCAAAGTGGACCGTTGGCTGCTGATTTGCCTGCTCAAAGCGGCTACGGGGTACAAGAGGTCCGTTGCATCCACACTCGTCGCACGACATGCTATCGCGGCGGTGGTGGTACGTCGCTTTAAAGAGCCTGTCGCGCGCTGTGCCTGGATATCCCGCTGCCAGCTCCGGGTCTGTCCCGAGCGTGTTGAGGTAGCCAACCATCTTCTCCCGTAGCGTTCTGCGGCCGCGAATACCCCTTAGTTTCGCCAGCAACGAGCGTATCTTAGCATTCGGCCTACTCAACGAGTCCAGCAGCGCGTCTTTTTGTACGAATCGTTCGGGTAACAGCTGGCCGAGATCGTACTGAACCACGCCATCGCTAACGATGACATCACCCAGCGCAATCTCAACGCCATCCTGATCAAAGGGAACAACACTGCAAACCCCTGCAACAATGGCAAGCTTGATGTTCGGGAAGCTCGACAGGCAGTTAGCCGCGACCGCCGCTCCGTTGGCTTTTCCCACGCCTGGCATGTGCGCGAGAATGACATTGTGACGGCCGATGGCGCCGGCGGAGTAGGCGTTCGGATCGGCTGGGGCTTTATCGTAGGGCGGGCCATCGTCATCCCAATGGTAGTCGAAGAGGGCAACGACGGCATCCGCCTCGAGGGTGAGGGCACAGATGACGGCGATCTCGAAGTCGCCGCTCGAAACTGGGCGTGGTGGCGGGTGCTTGCTTACAGCCATGGGTGTATTTCAGGCTCTTTATGGGATCTCTGAGTTCCAGGCCTCCGTATCTATATTGGCGTATGTTTAGTAGGAGCCGAATTGATGGAAGTCTCGCTGTCTTATTCGGTGCGGGGTTCGCCCAGCCTGACGACGCAGCCTGCATCATCGCCTGACGCCACATATAGGTAACTCATGACAACGATGGTCAGTGCCAAACGAACTAAGCTAAGGAACCAAACAGTATTGGCACTGATGATAATCTACAGTTGGAATACTTGCCGCGTATACAGCAGCTCATCAATCTTCCGTTGAGCGATGCAGCCGGGTAATAGCGTTCCAGGCTCCATTGGGAGACCCGCCACAACCGCCAGCCTCACAGGCCTTCACACGGGGGGGGTCGCAAAACCACTGTAACTCCATTTCCAGGGGCAGCAGTGCCGAGTTCTAACCAATCTGGGCGCCATTTTGCCACTAAATAGTTGCTGCAGATCTCAGGTGAGATAATCGTGAGAGTCAAAGGTGACGGGAATACAGCTTTGGGGGCTAGGATCATGGCTTCAATAAGAGATGTTCCAAGGTGGTGCCGTAGATATCAATGCGTATTGTAACGTTTCGTAGTGGTGGTTTGCAGCTGTGAACAAGTAACCTTTAGATTTGGCGTTTCATTCTGTCTACCCAAAAATGTCTAGTGGTACCTTTACCGCCCCCACGCCTAAGAGGCTCCCACTATTATCCTTAACTAACAAAATAGTGTCAGTTATTCTGCCTTTATCTGTACCTATAATAGGTACCTTGAAGCTGTTATATAGAGTAACGGGTAAGGGGGGCTTTCTTGTCAAGCTCGATACAATATACATGAACGAGCCGATTTCGTCTCATTATGCAACCTTCAGTGTCATGCCAGCGATGATACGGCTGTACGAACTTCAGCTGTAAAACGCCACAAAGAGTTTCCCAATATAGTCACCGCCGAAGCCCCATGACTATCGCCAATTGAGATCTCCTTACGCAGCCTCACAGGCTGTATAAATGAGCAATTTCTGCACATTCGCTCTTGTCTTTACGACTGCAGCGGTCCAGAACTTTTCTTCTTGACAGCGTTTTCATCAGCAAGATAAATTTCAAAAATGAAAGAACCAGTCTCCCCAATTGCCATCATCGGCATCGGCCTAAGGCTCCCGGGGAGCGTATCAACCGGAGACGACCTCTGGCAGCTCATCGTGAACAAGAAAAATGCCAAGCGCCGGGTGCCAGAGAGTCGTTACAATGTCGACAGCTTCAAAGGTGGTCGGGGAGCAGTCGCCTCGGAATACGGATATTTTATAGACCATGTTGACTTGGAGGCGTACGACGCCTCATTCTTCCCTACCAACCAGCAGCAGGTGCAGATGCAGGATCCGCAGCAGAGGTTATTGCAAGAGGTTGTCTGGGAGTGCTTGGAGAATGCCGGCGCAACTCATCTGAGGGGCACCAATACGGGCGTCTTCGTGGGGAGCTACGGCGATGATTGGAATCATCTTCTACATCATGATACTGAGAATATCAACCAGTACCGCGTCCTCAATGGAGCTGACTTTATTCTGTCCAATGGACTCTCCTACCAGCACGACTTTCGAGGTCCCAGGTAAGAGAGACGAAGAAGCTGCCATGTTGAAGAGAGAAAACGTATCGTCTAATCTTGGTATTCAGCATGACAATCCGTGCTGCATGTTCCGCATCCATGACAGCGCTGCATCTGGCGTGCCAGGCGCTTCGCGCTGGTGACTGTCCTGCTGCCGTCGTGGCGGGTTGCAGTCTCATGATGGCGCCCTATCTCGCGCAGGACATGTCGGCCCAAGGCTTGCTCGCCAAAGACGGCCTGTGCAAGACGTTTTCCGAGCTGGCGGACGGCTACGCACGCGCGGACGGTGTCAATGCCGTATTGATCAAGCCGCTTGCGGACGCGATCCGCGACAATGACCCCATAAGAGCCGTGATTCGGTCGACAGCGGTCGGCGCCGACGGAAAGACGACCAACTTTGGCGTGCCGAGCCCAATGTGCCAAGAGGCCATGATACGTCACGCGTACCAGGTCGCCGGTATTGACGATGTTTTTAAAACGGCTTTTGTCGAGTGCCACGGCACGGGCACCGCTGTCGGGGACCCATTGGAAATGGAGGCTGTCGGAAAGGTCTGGGGAGAACAAGGCATCTTCTGCGGATCGGTAAGTCTTGTCACCGCATGTCCGATGGGATTAATTTTGCTTCTAACAGTTGGAATGGCAGATCAAACCAAACATTGGACATACCGAGGGCGCGTCCGGCCTTACTGGCATCATCAAGGCTGTGCTGAGTTTAGAACACGAAATAATCCCACCGAATCTTCTCGTTGGCGCGCTCAATCCCAAAAGTACGTCAGGTTGTCAATAGCCATTATTTAGGGCTACATAATATGTATCCTGGCTAACGTTGAATTTGCATAGTTGCTTTCGAAAAGAACAAATTAAAGGTGCCGCTTGAGCCAACTCCGTGGCCAGAAGATCGGTATCAGCGCATCAGCGTAAATTCTTTTGGAATTGGTGGAGCAAATTCGCATGTGAGTTTTCTTGTGGGAAACGACGCCAATCAGTGTACGTGCTGCGGCTGTATGCTAATGAACTGTAGGTTATTCTTGATTCCGCGAAATCCTTTGGCCTGACGTCTTACCACGGCAGGCTTGTAGACAGGGATAGTCCAGCATCAGCCAGCAATTCTCTTCACCAAGCTCGCGACTCATCGGAGCCCAAGTTTCCGAGTCCGATCAATATGGAATTGGCGAGCATTTCTTGCGAGCAACAGACCTCACAGACTAATCTCGCCTCCGAGCCAAGACTGCTGCCAGTCTCCGCAGCGTGCGAGTTGTCCGTGAAGAAACGAGCAGCCGATCTCCTGCAGTACGTCAAGGACACTCAGGGTCTAAGCATGGAACGTGTTGCATACACTTTGGGTGATCGCAGAACCCACTTGCCATACCGCACTTTCTGCGTTGCTCATGGGCTTGACGACGAGCTTGAATTTGTCCCACCTCGGAAAGCGAACGTTACGCAGCCGCCCCAAGTTGCGTTTGTCTTTACTGGCCAGGGTGCTCAATGGCTGGGCATGGGGAAGGGCCTTTATGAGTCGATTTCATCGTTTCGAAACGACATTGAGCAGATGGACAGCGTCTTACAGAGCCTAGAAGGCCCCCCTTCCTGGACTATGGCCGGTAGAAATGCTCCCTTTTCTGTGTTCACTTCCACAAAACGCCACTATAATTGCTAACCATGACACAGAGTTCCTGATTCTGGAGTCTGAAGACATTCGAAAGAAATTATTGACGGCCCAATGTTCACAGCCTCTTGTAACAGCTCTGCAGGTCGCCCTTGTCAATTTGCTGTCGAAATACAGCATCCGCCCAGATGCGGTTACAGGGCACTCCAGCGGCGAGATAGCTGCAGTCTATGCAGCCGGAGCTTTGACAATGCGCGAAGCCATTATATGCAGCTACATAAGAGGGTTATCTGTCTCATCGAACAGCTCTTCTGGTGGAATGATGTTTGTCGGGATGGGGCGTGCTGCCGTTCTGCCACATCTGCTTGCTGGGACTTGTGTCGCTTGTGAGAACAGCCCCAGCAGTATTACACTTTCCGGTGATTTGGACGCTCTCGATAAAGTTGCCAGTGCAATTGCGACGCTCGATGAAAACATCTTCATCAGAAAGGTCAAGGTTGACCAACCTTACCACTCGCCATACATGGCAGAAGCGGCCTGCCTCGCCGAGACTCTGCTAGAGTCTCACTTGCGAGCAGGAACAGCTTTGATGCCGTACTATTCGGCTACTCTTGGGTCACTGGCACCGCAGGGTACTACGTTCGGCCCAGGTTATTGGAAAGAAAATATCCAACATCCAGTACTGTTCAATCAGGCTATGCAAGCTATGCTTGCAGACTTCAAGGACAGTTCGGTCGCGCTGGTAGAGATTGGCCCACATGCCGCTCTTCAGGGACCTATTCGGCAAATTATGCTGGCCTCTACCAGCGATCACAATGCGACATATATACCTACTCTTATCAGAGGCAAGGATGCTGTGACATCGCTGCTGGCTACGGTTGGCCATCTCTACTGCCAGGGGTCCGAAGTCAACTTTTCGGCCATGAATCCCACACGCCCTGTTTCCACGGACTTGCCGCTGTATCCTTGGAATCACAGCAACAAGTATTGGAACGAAAGTCGTCTCTCAAAGGAGTGGCGGATGAGAAACCACCCCCATCATGAGCTATTGGGAAGCCAGCACTCGGTCAACGGCAAGGAAAGCCTTACTTGGCGGAACCTGCTTCGGTTGGATCACGTGTCCTGGCTCCAAGATCACAAAGTCATGAATGGAGTCGTCTTTCCTTTCGCAGGCTTCATAGCCATGATTGGCGAAGCGGTTCGACAGGTCACCGGGCTCCCGGCGTATAGGCTCAAAAACGTGGTTGTCAAAACGGCGCTGCTGGTGCCCGATTCTGAGACTACTGAAATTATCACCAACCTTACGCGAGGGGCTCTAACAGAAAATACAGCTTCATCTTGGTACGAAGTATCAATCTCCTCCGTCAAGGGCACGTCGTGGACTCAGCACTGTGTTGCTCAGGCACAAGGCGCTACAGCGGCGACACACGCAGAGATGAGCGATGGCTCATTGCCTAGAAAGCTGTCGAGCGAATCTTTCTATCAAAGCTTAGATACAATGGGTGTAAGCTTTGGCACTTGCTTCCGCCTCTTGCATGACATTTCTGCATGTACCAATGATGCACATGCTCGAGCCACTGTTGCAAATGAGACCAGGGAGCAGCCAGCGCAGTATGCCACGCACCCGGCTATAATTGACGCACTACTGCAGCTTTCCATAGTTGCGGGGTCCAAGGGTCTATTGCGCAACTTGGCACGCGTGAGAGTTCCTACTCGTGTTGGACACGTCTATATTGGATGCGGGGATGGTGCTGAGGTGGTTGCAGATGCCAGTGAGAGGTCAGATCCGTCGGCATTGACACCTACATACGACGCCGTTGCACTGGCGACAAAACCCGGGGAGCGGGAACCAGATCTAGTGGCAAAACTTGGCGAGGTAACATTTACGGTGTTGAACACCGGAGATGAGGCCTCTAACTTGGACAAGGTCCCAACTATCGCGAGATGCGAATGGAAGAATGACATTGAATTTTGCAAAATTCAGGACCTCCTTCAGCCTGGGAAGGAAACTCGTTCAAGCAAGATTGAATTAGAGAAGCTGACAGCGCTGTGCATTCTATGCCTCCTGGATGGCATCAGCATGTGCGAGAGTACACCGCGTACCGGGTACCTAGACAAATTTGTCTCGTGGTTGCTTGCGGAAAAAGAGAGCATGATTCGTGGCGAATATGCCATTGTCAAAGATGCCAGACATTGGGCAGGCTTGGATGCCGAGGCCAGAAACATTCTTTTAAAGAAACAAAGGGACCTCGTAGAACAGGTTGGAGGAGCATACTTGTCGGCAATCGCAAATATGGAGTATTCCATCGCCCAACCAGATAACATCAATGCCATCTTTTCGGGCAACATGCATGCTCTCCAGATACTTCTGGAGGGGGGCGGATTAACTGCTTGGTACAACAATTTGGGGTTGCAGCTGGATGCAAGCGCTTTCTTCAGGCAATTGGCGCACTCGCAAACCAACCTCAGGATATTAGAGCTCGGTGCAGGCACAGGCGGGACCACCGAGACTATATTGAACACACTGCGCTCAGACAACGGCACACGAATGTATGCGGGGTATACGTATACTGATATCTCGTCTGGATTTTTCGCCGAGGCGAAGAAGAGGTTCGAGGCGTGGCATGGAATCGAATACAAGGTTCTCGACATTTCAAAGGACCCATCAGAACAAGGATTCGAAGCTTCCCAATACGACCTTGTTGTAGCATCCAACGTCCTTCACGCAACGCCGTCTTTAGTAACTACTCTGACCAATGTGCGGTCGTTGCTGCGACCCGGAGGGCGCTTGTATTTTCAAGAAATTATCGAGCCGTCCTTTACGCGAACTATTCCATTAATCGCTGGCCTTTTACCTGGTTGGTGGCTGGGGGAGAGCGATGGCCGCCCGGACAAGGCAAACGTTTCCGTCGGCAGATGGGATGAAGAACTTCGCAACGCGGGGTTTGGGGGTGTCGAAGCTGTTGGTGCCGATGACGACGAGACATACCAGGAGATGGCACACATAGTTGCCATTGTTCCGTCCAATACTTCTACTACGGAGAGAGTAACCTTGTTATATCATCGGACGCAGACAAAATTTGCTATTGACCTGGCGTCTTCGCTCGAAGCGTCTGGGATTACGGTGCGCTGGTGCTCCATTGAACAACCTGATTTTCAGCAGGATGGTTGCGATATAATATCGACGGTAGATCTCGCTTCCCCCTACTTGAAAGATATATCGGAGCAGGATTTCAAAGATTTCATGGCGTTTATGAGTAACCTCGAGGCCGGGTGCCTGTGGCTCACAAGGGCTGCGCAGATCAGCTGCACCGACCCGTCGTACGGGATCATGATCGGACTTGCACGGACGGCACGAGCAGAGTTGAACATTGACTTTTGGACACTAGAGCTTCAGCATACCGATAACAGCTCTGTAACTGCGGCCACCTCTGTCGCCAAGAAGTTTTTGGCTCGTGAACGTGGTGCTGGGCGCGGTACAAACTGCGAGTATGCCGTTCATGAGGGTGATATTCACATTGGACGATACGACTGGGCTTCTGCGGCGACTGAAGCCAAATCGCACCTCAATAGCAGTGATCCCAAGCACATCACTGTTGCCAAGCCCGGAATCCTTGACTCGATAACATGGGTGCAGAGCGCAGCGACAACGCTGGGCGCTGATGAGGTAGAGGTCAGTATCCGCAGCGTAGGGCTGAACTTTAGAGTAAGTAACCTCCCTTTTACGTTGGATCCGACTACTAATATTTCAGGACGTCATGGTTTCCATGGGAATCTTACAAGGCATATCTGGCACAATTGGCTACGAGGCAGCGGGAGTTGTCACTGCGGCAGGGTGCGACGTTGACGACATAAGAGTCGGCGACCGAGTGGTCACGATGAGCCACGGCTTATTTACTACCAGCCGAGTGCTGAAAGCCAACAACGTCACCCGCATCCCGGAAACTCTTGCGTTTGATGAGGCTGCGACCATGACTTTAGCCTACGGCACCGCTTTATACGCGCTTGTGGACAAAGGCGGACTCAGAAAGGGCCAGACAGTCCTAATCCACGCGGCGAGCGGAGGCGTTGGCCAGGCTGCTATTCAGGTGTGTCAGATGGTTGGTGCAGAGATTTACGTCACTGTCGGCAGCGAGGAAAAGGTCCAATATCTGCAGGAGAACTACAATGTACCGCGGGCAAGAATCTTCCATTCGCGAAGTGCGTCCTTCTATGACGACGTTATGGCCGCAACCAATGGTAAAGGTGTTGATTTGGTGCTGAATTCCCTCTCCGGGGAGCTGCTTCATGCATCTTGGCGTTGTGTGGCCAAATGGGGAACCATGCTGGAGATTGGCAAGCGCGACATGGTCGAGAAGGGGCATCTACCCCTTGACATGTTTGAGAATAATCGATCGTTTTGTGGGATCAACCTGGATACCATGTTTGAAGTACCGGAAATGCTTCAAAGGTAGGCTTATACAGGGTCCCTCATCGTCACTCGCGGATCTGCTAACTCTTCTCCATTACAGCGTAATCGCTAGGGTCCTGAGCCTCTACGTAGAGGGGCACATTAAACCCATTCAACACCGTCGATTCGAAGCCCAGCATATTGTTGATGCATTCAGATACATGCAAAAGGGTCAGCATATTGGCAAAATTGTCATATCGTTGCCTGAACAGGCGGCCGATATACCCTCTACCGCATCATCAACAATCGCCTTTTCCAGTGCTTCAACGTATCTGCTCGTCGGCGGGCTAGGGGGGCTCGGCAGAGTACTGGCCACCTGGATGGTGGATCGGGGGGCGAGAAGACTCCTGTTCTTGTCACGGTCTGCAGAGAGCCCGGAACACGAGCCGTTCCTCCAGGAGCTCAGATCTCAAGGTTGCCAAGTTATAGCTGTCGCAGGCAGCGTTGAAGAGAAGGGCGACATTGCAAAAGCCATCAGTAAGGCCTCGTCGCCAATTTCTGGTGTCGCGTTCCTTTCAGCGGTTATACGTGTAAGTGAATTTGGGGCTCTTTTCTTCCTGGGTATGGGCGTCAGGCTAAAATGCTGCAAATAGGACCGACCGTTTTCCAGGACGAGCTACAGCGACTGGCGCGCTGTGCAGGGCCCCAAGGTCACCGGTACATACAACCTGCATGAGGCATTCTGCGGTGCTGACCTAGACTTTTTCCTCCTGTTCGGCTCCACGTCTGCCGTAACAGGCCAGCCCGGTCAAATGAGTTACTCGGCGGCCAATGCATATCTCAGCTCGTTTGTTCAGTATAGGCAGGGTCTGGGCCTACCTTGCTCTGTCATAAATCTAGGCGCCGTGTCGGATCTTGGGGTGTTTGGTAAATCAGGGCTCCAGAGGCAGTTTGACCAGCTTGGGATGAAGAGAATGACCGAGAACGAATTTCTCGAGGCCGTTCAGCTCAGTATCGCGCAAGCACTATCGCGAAGAAGAGTGTCCGCCACGCACGATGCCTACCGGAACGGCTCGGAGCTGACCGTTGGCCTTCAGTCATCCAAGTCATTGGATGATCCGGAGAATATGCACGCGACACGCCTTGACGTTCGGTTCGGGCTGGCACGACAGATTACACACGCGGCAAGGCCAACCGCGGGGATCAAAAGCAGCGGGATCAGCGATTTTATATTGTCGATAAAGAACCATCCTGAAGTGATGGACCAGCCCGAGACCCTCGCCAAGGTGACCAGGGAGATCGGTCTTACTCTTTGCCGGCTCATGATTATGCCGGAAGATTTGTTCGAGCCCGCCATGACGCTGGATTCCATGGGCGTGGATTCGCTTGTGAGCATTGAAATTCGGAATTGGTGGAGAGCAGTCCTCGGTTCGGATATCTCTGTATTGGAGATAACACAAGCCAGAACTGTGGCAAACCTGGGGGTATTAGCAGTGCATTGTTTGAAGTCAAGCTGTGGAAAGTCGGAGCACAAGCATTGACATGCTAACGTGAAAACGTATTTAATCGCTATATTTGACCATTTTAGCAGCCAATGTATGAGAACAACAGCGCGTACTTGAAAAGTGACTTTTACCATTAATTCTCAATCAATTTAATATATCTTCTATCTAACTTGATGAAGTAATTATTTAATAATCGCTAAAACGATGCCGCGGGTGCAGTGCTGCAACTGGCCACAGCGCCGGCAGCCGGAGCCCCTAGCTCCGACCATCACTCCACAACGCGTGGCTTCGACGTTGATAGCTCCCTGCCTCACAACCACAGACTTCTTGCGCCCGGCCACCATGTACGAGGATGCATGGTACAGCTTTGTGCCGGAGACCACCGGGAAGAATGCAGCGAGCGACAATGCCTCTCATGGGCATAAGCGAAAGGAGTCGCTTCTGCAGCAGCCCTACGTCAGTCAACTCCCCCGCTGCGGGGTGTACCAACATTCACTTACTGTCTGTTAGGGTACGGGAAAAGGTCAGCAGACATCGCAGTCGATAGCAACGCTCGCCGAAGACCTGGAAGAAGTCAATGGACCCCCAGAAGCGTCTGTGCTCCGGCGCGCGACGTCATACGCGGATTGCCGCCATGCGCAGAAAGCTGGCCATCAGGAGCCCACACGAAACAAGCAGAGCCGTCACAGAAATAGGCATTGGGACGCATTGATACTCAGCACGAACACAAAGCATACCCCAAAATTATACGCGGCCGACCTACAAACGAACGAGACCTTCAACGAGCAGCTTGTCGAGGCGAGTCAGCAAAAATACCTGTAAGAGCGGCTTAGATCCATGCAACGGACCGACTACTCATACGCTTTAGATTATATCGAGACCAATTATCTCTGACGGAGAGACATCTCGACGGCTTGATAAACGATGCGAACGCGACACTCGAGCTACTGACCAAACTCTCCAACTCGTTCCAATCGGTCGAAACGCAAACATCCACCTTTCAGGCACAATGTGAGGAGGTTCTCACAGAGCAGACACGCCTGGAGAAGCTCGCTGATGAGGTCGGCACCGACTACTATTACTACTCATACCTCGATAACGCGACGAGGCGACTTAATGCGCCAGGCGCTGGCCGACTGGTTGACGACGAATCCTTTGGAGAAATGGTGGAGAATATCGACGCATGCGTCGCATTCATGGAAGACCACGTACGAACTTTGGCCGTGGACGATGAACTCATATACTAACCTCATCTTTAGGAAACGTATCGCGAGCGTGATTCGTACCTCGCGCGATACAATGCGCTACTGACCAAGTGTCTGCACTTGCTAGACCATGGCTTCAACACTCGGCTCGAAAAGGTCTCGTCGGATATTGCGAGACAATTATCTGCAACGAAATCTGAATCGACGCGGCATGCGCTTGCATACGGGCGTTTCGAAGAAATGCTCACCGACTCCTACGCTCTGCTGCCAAATATTCATAAAGCAACACGGCGTGTGTATGACCAATACGGACGCTTCGACAGCGAAATACGCAATTCGTCCATCTTTTCGAGCTCGACACTCAGCATGATCCGCACCTATCTCACCACTCGCGACCGGGACGTCAAAATGATGACCCTGCATGATGTGGAGGAATACCAAAAGGGAATCAAGGACTTGTCTTTGGAGACGGCATCACGGAATTATATAAAGCAAACGCTGGAGCGAGTGCACAATGAAAACAGCCTGTTCTTCAAGGTGTTCAACATTGAGCCTTCTTGGAATACTGCCCATGATTCAGTGTTTCAATCCATCAAGATGGTGCAAACGACAATGGTCCATCCGGGAAATTTGCAACCAATGGCCACACAGCTGCAGACTGCGTTCCAAGCTGCTGATATCCAGTCTGTTTGTAACGTTGTGGGGTGGATTGCCAATGAATATGGCATAGTGGAGAGTGATGAAGATGAAGAACCGATTGCGCCGAAGCAGTACAGAGAATATGCCGCTCGGCTTCTCGTTGAGCATTTATGGCCGTTTGTGGACAATGCGTTTGAGACGGAGATTAGCAAGTCCATTACCAAGGCTGCTGTGGCAGACGAGGCACTCAAGATTGGCCCCGTGGTAGATGGCGTATCGTCGTCCAATGCATACCCGCTGGTGCAGAAGGGGGTTGAGCTTCTGCGAATGTTTGACCGCGCCATGCCTAAAGAGAGATCTGTAGGTATTCTAACGCTTCTTAGACGACGAAAAACGCTGACCAGTTATAGTCGCAAAACAGCCAGGTGGTATTCCGCGTCGTGCGTGAAACCATTCTGGTACTGCAGCAAGCTTCCTCACGGATTCAGTCGCAGAAAATAAACACGGACGCAGACCTGTTCATGGTCAAGAACCTGCTGATTATTAAGAACGAGTTGCTGTCACTCGAGATTGGCGACATTCGCAGCCAGCCGCAGGCCATGCAGCACTTTGGCCAGATGTGGGAAACGCTGAGCCCGCAGAACCTGGTCGGCATCGTCGGCAACATCCTGGGCGGCCAGCTGTGGTCGTCGCGCAGCGCGACGCCTTCGGTGACGGCCAAGACGCTGACGGTCGAGGACATGAATGAGCAGCTGGACGAGCTGCTGCGGCAGTCCATCTACGGCTTCACGAAGCGGTGGGCGGGCCGCGTGCAGGACGCGGAGAGCGGCCGGCGCGGCGCGAAACCCCTCGCCGCGGTGGAGGCGGAGCTGGAGACGATGCTGCAGACGGCGTTTAGCAACCAGCCGGAGGTGATTGGCAAGCTCAAGGAGGCGATTGCGTTTTACGAGGAGGATACGGCGGCACGATCGGGACAGCGATAGATAAAATAGAGCATGGGAATGGAAGACATTTACCTGTACATAAGTTGGCATATTGATGTTGATGGTTTACTACAGCTTAACAATGCCCGTCTCACTCTGTGACTGTGGTATGTGGCCTTTGTAGTTTCGTGTAAAGTCGCCCGCTTCAACGGTTGGGTTTGACTAGGACTACTAAGACTACCAGTGTCTGTCCAAGGCAGTTACCATTAATACAGCACCAGCATCGCAGTCACAAGGCATGGCACACTCGTATACTGCAAAAGATCTTTGGCAGAAAGGAGCTTGCTTCATCAGATGCTATTGTTTGATTTTTCTCCTCCTTCTCCTGGTAGGCTACAGCCTTGTCGTACGCACCTCACTGCCTAGTTTACTCTTTTCAGCTCGCCGGCTGGCAGCTGACATTTTAGATCAGCGGCATAACAAGAAGTACCTTTTGCAGACACAATTTCTCCCACCTTGCCTGCTACACAACACTGTGACTTCTATATATTATCCTTTGTGAGAAAGAGCAAGTAAAAATGGCAGCGAATGATAATGACGGCGCTCTCCTGCGCACGTATCGAGGCAACTGTCACTGCGGGGCGTTTGTCTACGAGGCAGAGCTGCCTGAGATCACGACGGTGACGGAGTGCCCGTGCAGCATCTGCCGGAAAAAGGGCTACCTTTTTGTGCTTACCAATTCTAAGAAGAGCTTCAGCGTGGTACGAGGCTCGCTGGAGAGCCTGTCCGAGTACACGTTTGGGACCAAGGCGATGCACCACAAGGTATGTTGGCGACGAGGGGCGCCAGGAGAGGCCGCTGTAGAGCATGTGTGGTGCTGATGGGAACTAGTTTTGTGCCAATTGCGGAACGGCGGTGCTGGCCACGCTTCCGACTATGCCGGCCGCAGCAAAGGATATGTATCTAAATGTACGGCTTGCTCTGGGTGGTTGCAATGTCGGATGAACTGACGTGTCCGCAGGTCCATGCGATGCAAAACGTCAACACTTGGACGCTTCAGCGCACCATGTAAGTGATATGTTCTGCAGATACATGATATGGATACATGTTTACGGCTGCTGATGGATGGTCAGCGTCGATGGAGCCAAGATTGGTTCCCCGTACGAAGAGCCTGAGCACACCGGCGCCTTGCCCGCCGTCGAGGTGGAAGGCGGCCAGCTGTACACGGGCAGCTGCCACTGCGGCAAGCTCACCATTGCGGCCCATCTCAAGACTCTGGAGGACGACGAGGACTCTGGCATGATTGAGTGCAACTGCAGCATCTGCGAGCGGGTAAGTCCAGCCGAACCGCGAAAAAAGATCTCCTCCGTCAGTCGAGTCTCTAACAACGAGGGGGTGGTTATGTTGAGCAGAATGCCTATCTCTGGGTGTACCCCAAGGCCGAGCAGGTCGTCCTCGCCGGCCACGAAGACGACATTCAGCGGTACCGCTTCAACCACGCCATCCTGGCCAAGCCGTTTTGCCGGACGTGCGGCGTCAGCATGAGCAACCCGCTCAACGCGGACATCACGCCCGACGAGGCCGCGGCGCGGCTGCCGGGCGCGGACGCGGCGCAGCAGGACAAGGTGCGCGCGTACATGGCGCATCATAAAAAGATGCATCCGGTCAACGTGCGGGTGCTGCACGGCGTGGACCTGGGCCGGCTGCATGTGAAGAAGCTGGACGGGGCGGCGCTGATTCCGCCGCCGTATGTGAATCCGTAGGCGGGGCATCGTTTCTACGGGAGGCGTCTCGGAGCAGTTTGGTTGGATTCTTGAGAGGTGTGAGGATGGAAAGTTGTTGATAGGGCTGCATGGCGACGGAGTTGTGTGTTGAATTGAAGAGCGCATGTTGGAGACTGATGCTAGTACGGTAACATGAGCAGCTGGTGGTAGATTTTAAGTGGTAAATTCATTGAATAATTCAATTGGTTTGAATCTATAGGTAATGAAATATCAAGCGTCTTCCAAGAAGAATGAAGATAATGCGGTTGTGGTCGCGATGAATGAGGGCCGTCGGAGGTCAACGAGGGTGGAAGCGGCCAGCGCCGGCATGCGGCGACGAGAACACGGCTCTATTGAGAAGACTGTAAAGCATCTAGAGAAACGAAAAATATGTAGATACTTTTTTTTCCCTTGCTTGTTGTTTTATCGGATTATTTTATAGCTGCAATTACAGTGGCCATTTATTACCGTAGAATGCGAGCTGGCATTGAGTTGGTGACTCGGAGAATTGTCTACACTCGGCGATTTTTCCCATTTTTTACATCTTTTGCTGTCTCCATGATCTTGGTAATAATAACATTGATCGCTAGTATAGACCCCATCCACTAGCAAGTCAATCGAAAAATGTGCTTGCTGTGCAGCCTTCAACCTTCAGGTGACAGCGCGCTCCCCCACTGGAACCCACCGCGGGGAACAACCTGGAGGGCGCTGTAACGCACTGAACATGCTGTTGGGGCCTCCTGTGGGGAAGCGCGGGCGCAATGGAGCCCATGACAAACGAAATTGGCAAAGACGGAGGAAACCCGTTTGTCATGGCCGCGGCATAGCACGACATCGGACCTCTGACCGGCCTATCGCTGCCCCTCCACCACTTTTTTTCT
Organism: Samsoniella hepiali; assembly: GCA_001455915.2. Taxonomy (NCBI): domain Eukaryota; kingdom Fungi; phylum Ascomycota; class Sordariomycetes; order Hypocreales; family Cordycipitaceae; genus Samsoniella; species Samsoniella hepiali. Next base: position 5,334,243 of record LNDK02000066.1, on the reverse strand, counting down.
TTTCTTCCTCCTTCTCTCTGTGCCGCCTCTCTTCCTCGTGCGCCATTGCTCGATATACATCTCCGAGCATAGTGTCAAATTGCCGTCTTTTCTCACTCGTTGAGCTTTGTCGTCTTTTCTGCTCTCAATTGGCCCCATTCGCGACACCGGAGGAGGAGCAAACGCCGACACCACAGACCGCCCACGACCACTACTCCGAAACGCCAAATCACCAACCAACACCACAGCCACCACCACCATGGGCGCGCCCATTGTCGAGCTCGAGGCGCCCCCGCAAGGGCCCTCCCAGGCCGCCAAGGACCTCTTCTCGGGCGCCGTCGGCGGCGTCGCGCAGGTGCTCATCGGCCAGCCCTTTGACATTGTCAAGGTGCGCCTGCAGACGACGACGCAGTACAGCGGCGCGCTCGACGCCGCGCGCTCCATCTACCGCCGCGAGGGCGCCGCCGCCTTTTACAAGGGCACGCTGACGCCGCTCGTCGGCATCGGCGCCTGCGTGTCGGTGCAGTTTGCCGCGTTCCACGCCGCGCGCCGCTGGTTCGAGCAGCGCAGCGGCACGCTCCCCGGCGAGCGCCTCGCCTACGCCCAGTACTACGCCGCCGGCGCGTTTGCGGGCGTCGCCAACACGGTCCTCTCCAGCCCCATCGAGCACATCCGCATCCGGCTGCAGAGCCAGCCGCACGGCGCGGGCCGCCTGTACTCGGGCCCCGTCGACTGCGTGCGCAAGCTCGTCGCGCAGCCCGGCGGCGGCATCCTGCGCGGCGTGTACCGCGGCACGTCCGTCACGCTGCTGCGCGAGGCGACGGCCTACGGCGCGTGGTTCACGGCGTTTGAGTGGATGATGAACAGCGACGCGCGCCGCACCGGCGTCGACCGCAAGGACGTCCCCGGCTGGAAGATTGCCATGTACGGCGGCCTCGCCGGCGAGTTCCTCTGGCTCGCCTCGTACCCCTTTGACGTCGTCAAGAGCAAGATGCAGACCGACGGCTTCGGCGCGAGCCAAAAGTTCACGTCGATGCGGCACTGCTTCGCCGCCACGTTTCGCGCCGACGGCCTCGCGGGCTTCTGGAAGGGCATCGGGCCGACGCTGCTGCGCGCCATGCCCGTCAGCGCGGGCACGTTTGCGGTCGTGGAGATGACGATGCGCGCGTTGGGCTAGATGGGTGTGTCTGGGCAGTTTGACGTCTTATTTTCCTGTTTTTTAGTGTTATATTCACTGGGTTTGAGAGGGGGTTTATATCCTTCTGGGTTTGCTTTCCGCAATATAGACTTGCGAGCATTTCATCACTGGCGCACAAGGTAGAAAAAAAGACACAATAAAAGTGACCTTGAACCGTTTTGTTTTCTTTCTCTACTAAGGAGAACTCATGTGCTTATATGAGTAGTTTCAAAATCCTTGTACAGTCGTGCCACAAATTTGTCTTGTCAATTACTTCATGTCTATTCGTTTTGACATTGTCCCCATACTACCACCCCGTATTCTCGTTATTTTCCACCCGCCGCTGCAGCACATGCCGCGCATTCACCGGCGTCAGGCTCTGTAGCTGCATCTCCTCCAGCAGCGCTCTTGCGGCGTCATTATCCGCAAACGCACGCTCGCTCGCCTGCCGGAGCGTCACGCTGCCGCCGCTGCCGTCCTCTGGCAGCGTAATGGGCAGGCGCAGCAGCTCCATGGCCTCACGCAGCTCCTCGAGCGCCGACGATGCGCCAGGCAGATGCCGCTCGAGCACCGCGGCGAGGGCCTGGCCGTCGTGCGCAAACTGGACCGCACCGAGCGTCGTGAAGTGGTGCTTCATGAGGACGCCGTGCCACAGCAGGTCCTGCAGCTTGCCGAGGGCGCCGTGCCACACGCGGCGGTACGAGGCGCTCGAGAGCGCGCGGCACGAAAAGTCAAAGTTTTGCTTGAGCTTGGACAGTGGCAGATCCAGCTCCGCCGTGATTGATAATTGCGATGGGTCTTGTTCGCATATGTTAGCAGGCGTCTTTGTAAGGAACTCGTGGCCACCACATACCCAGCGTGTCGGCATCGCCAATGGTTGTCCATTGTGGCCGTTGTGTGTAGGCGCGAAACGCCTTGGCGTGCGCCTCCGCGAGCGTCGATACCAGAATCTCCTCGGCCGCCCTGCGCCGGCTGCTATACGCCGCAATGGTCTCGTCAAATATGGCGCCGTTCTGGCCCTTGCTGCTCGTAATGTCCTGTTCACCCTCCAGCTCGCTGCTGCCGCTCGACCCGGACGATGTCTGCAGTTCATCCCAGAGTTCCGTAAAGAACTATGATAGTCAGCAGATGTTATACAACACCCTCACAGAATCATCACGTACCTCTTCGTCGCCCCATTCCGTCAGGGCATTGGCAATGTGATCCGCGCTGCCAATGACCTTGCACAGCGTCTCCAGCGCGCCCAAGCCCTCCAGCGCGGCGAGCTGCTCCTTTGTCGCGCCGTGCAGCGTGCGGCCCAGCGCCGACGTCATGGACTGGTAGGCCTCGAGCGACCCCTTAAGCCGCTCGTGGTAGCCGTCCAGGATGTCGAGCTGGATGCGCGTCAAGAAGCGCACCTTGTACTTTAGCGAGCGCAGCCTCTCGTACTTTGTCGTGATGGTGCGCAGCAGATCCGCCACGCGCACCGCCGCAAACGTCGGCTTCATCTTGCCCGCCACGGCGTAGTCGTAGTCAATCTTGCGCGCGTCGGGTGCGTCCAGGATGGTCTCGAACCGCTCGAGCGCAAACGCGCGCTCCGCCGCGAACCAGACCTCAAAGTGGTCGGCGAGGACTTCGGCCGTGAGCCCCGGCCAGCCGTGCTCGGCGTCGCCGCCGTCGTAGTTGAAGCGCGACCGGACCGCGTCGTCGAAGCTGGTGAGCTGGCCGATAAAGGTGCTCAGGAACGGCGGGTTGCCCACCGCCTCCGCGGCCACGGCGTGCACTTTTTCTCGCATCACCGTCAGCAGCGACGTGACGAGCGCGCAGACGGGGTCGGCGTAGACGGTCCTGTCCGCCGCGGGCGTGTCGTGGAACTTGGCGGCCAGGACGGGCGCCAGGTTGTCGCGGAAGAAGTCCTCCCACTTTTCGACAATGGACAGGAACCAGGGGAAGCAGTGGCTGCCCATGGACTGCGCCTTGCTCGTCGGCTTGTCGCTGAGGAAGTGGAAGCGAAACTCGGCGGTAAAGATGTGCGCCATCACATCCACGGGCAGCAGCGGCACGACCTCTGGGCTGTGCAGAATCTCGGGCCGCTGGATGTCGACCAGCTTCTCGACGCACGCGATCCACTCGTCGTCCATCTCGGACTGCGGGTCGACCCGCGGCCAGCCGCGCGTCTTGAGCACCGCCTCGAGCTCGTCGGACATGATTTGCTTCATCTCGGCCCAGAGGCTCTCCGTCACGGTCTCGACGTGGTCGACGAGGTGCAGCGCCTCGCTGCCGGGCAGGCCGCGCAGCGTCAGGGCCAGCTCCTTGAGCTGCGCGTACGGCTCCAGCGCCGCCTTGGGGCTCGCCGGCAGGTGCACCCTGGCCTCGCGCCGCAGCCGCTCCACGTCCTGCAGCAGCACGAGGTACTGCCGGGCGAGCTCGACGGCGCGGCGCTTCTGCATCGGCCGCTGGAGGCGGGCGATGGCGGCGGCGGGGGCGTCGGACGCGGCCGTCGCGCGCACGCGCTCGTCGATGCTGGCCTGCAGCGCGCGGAAGGCGGCGATGCGCTCCTGGATCAGGCCGTGGCGGTCGTCGGTCGTGCGGCGCGCCGCGTCGAGGTCCCGCGCCGCGGCGTCGAGCTGCGTCTGGAGCTGCGTGCGCTGCAGGGCGACCGTCTCCAGCAGCGCGTCGAGGGCGTCGAGGTCGGCGGCCGACTGCAGCTTGTCCTCGAGGTAGTCTTCGACCCGCGCGTCGAGGGCGCTCTCGGGCGGTTGCGGTTCGATGGTGGCCATCTTGTCGTCATCACTGGCCCGGGTGTTTGTGGTGGTGGAATGGTGGTGGTAGCCGATGTCACTGGTGAGTTGGCCAGAGCTAATCGATAGCGGCGCCGAAGTTGTCCAAGTCTCCACCAGGCGTACCAGGCCGTGTAAGTGCGGCCAGCGCTGAACGAAAACGACTCACCATTAGCTATGAATCCAGAAGTGAAAATACAATCTCAAATGAAAATAAAATTCAGGAAATAATATGGAGTAACGACAAGTTTCACGCTTTATATTGTAATGCTGTGCCTACGCTAACCGTACGATAATAACATGTTGAGAGTACTTAGGACCTAATTCCACGCCAGCAGGTGTGGATTCACATTCTGCTCCGCGACATAAAATGAAGTCAGTCACCTATTTCTAGCTTCATACTCCTCGCAGATCCGTAAGAACTCCTCGTCTGTGTAATGTCTCTGTATATGATCCCTGCCCACTACACCGTCCTGCTCTTCCGGCTCGGGACTGGCCGGAGCCGGTGCCCGTGGCGGAAGACTGCTCAGCAGCGCTTTCTGGTACTCGCGGATGTCTCTGTCCTGGCTGAGCCTCGGAGCCATGAGGGAGAGGCTCTCGTGCAGCTGTCTCGTCATCTCCAACTCATTCTGGTGTCTGTACCATGCTGTGTCGCCCCAAGCCGCCTCGTGGGGGGGGGAACCTGGCAGTGGCTGCTGCCCAAGACGTCCGGCCAGCTCGGTCCGGTACTCTTCCATCACTCTCTCATCAGCCCTGTGGGCCGTTTCCTCGTGCTGCTCTCTCGTCGGAGCTGACTCGTCTCGGCCAGAAAGGCGTGCTGCCTCGTCCCGAACGACCTCGTCGGTCTGCAGGTGGTACATATCAGGCACAGCCATGTTCCGCCGCAACTCACTCAACATGCGTGTCTGTCTCTCGTACGAAGCCACTGCATCTTCTACTGAGCGTCGGTAGCATTCAAGGTCAGTGAGATTGCCTGCGTTGGAGGCCGATGAATTTGGTTCCTCGTTGGTTGTAGAGCCTGGCTGGGCTCTGTTGGTGGGCGATTCTGCCGCAGCGGGTGCGGGTTCGTCGATCCTCAGGAACATTGTGAGTGGTTTTTTTCTTTGTTGTTAGTAGATTGATCTCTGTGTATCGCTCGAAGGCGGGGGGGGGCAAATCAATTTATAGTTGGACTACTGTCCACCGCCAGTGTACACAGCAGTACATGACGTGGTCGAAACTTTATTATGGCGTAGCTCACGGTAGCAACCATCGCGGGATGCTCCTAGCGTAGGTGTCTACGAGACCCCGCCAACGCATGGAAAGTATCGATGAGAATGGCGCTGCCTACTATTGCGGCCGCGGTTGCATTTCCTTTCCGTGTTGGTGGCGGCAAACACTGGATTGTAATCCTGCAATGACGAGGACGCTGGAGCAAGCCAGGACGAACGAAAGCGATACGCAGCGTCATTCACATTGTTCTGCAGAACTTTTCAGTAGTGTACTTATGCAATTCAAGGCTTGCCGGCGGCAAACTCGGAATTTCTGTTTCTGCGATGACGAAGCAGAGTCGTTGAATCATCATACAAGCCGAGCGAGTACCACAAGGTACTTGGAAGGTGGCACGCGCTCGTGCATCGGTAAGGCGGCAGTGATTCCGCAGTTTATGATTTTGTAGCCCACTGTCGTTGGAATTCCGCAATCACATGGTAAATTTACTGCGAGAGTCGTCAAGACAAATGCCCGACGCCATATGGCACTACCGAACGGGTGATTACCCGCGCGATCCGGTAGACGTTGTGCAACTAAGTTGTGTCGCATGGTGCTACAACACTGGACATTTTAGAGCCGCAACAAATGTAGGGCTCTAAAACGAAGCGACCAAACGCTCGATACCTCTCTTTTCCGACCGCTTTTGCGTTTTTCCAGTCGCCGTCTACGGGAAGCCGCAGGCCCGCACTCAGCCAGCGCATCTACAGGGTAGGCTCTCTGGCGTTTGATTGCCTCGCCAACGCGCACACAGCCTCAAAAAGAGACGCAGCGAACCGGCCACATCCAGCATGGGCATCTGCCGTGCCAGCTCGGTCTATTTCTTTTTCTTCTTGCGTCTTCCAGAGCAGGGATCAATTTGCTTTGGCGAGTCGTCGTACGAGATGGGGAGAGGCCGCGCCCTATTATTCCTCCAAGGTTTGGTGAATCTGAGTGCTCTGGCCGCCGGTCGGGCGCTTATTTTAAAAACTTGATCAATGAGATGGCGCAATCTGTCTGTCTATGCATCCCAAGTCTCAAATAGAAACAGAAAACTGGCCCCATCAATTCAAGAAGAAAGAAGCTTCTTTCTTCCACCTACCAGTAGACCGACGACGGGGCTGATCCCTGTCAAAGTGTCCCGCCACCCGAATAAAGCGGCCCCACTCTCGGCGACGTCACCCCTGGTTGCCGCACCAACGCGCCCGAGAAACCAAGTAAATAAAAAAAGGACCAAAGTGGCGGTGGCTGGGCCAACCATTAGGCACCGTTACGAGGTTTTGGTGTTCCCCTGCACCGCTGGCCAGTAATCGCAAGGTTGGGCGTACAGAACAAACGCTTTTCCTGCCATTACCTTTTTCTTCCTTTTGCACCAGCCATCTTTTTTTTTTGCAGAGCGAAAGAAATCTTAAACGTTGTTCTAAGGAAAGTTGCATTCCAAACCAAACTCACACACATACACACACACACACACACACATCAAACCCACCCATCCATCCACTACGCCGACGATACACACTCCCGCATTCCTCACCTTCAGGCCCGACGATATTTGTGCACCCTTTTGTCGTTCTAAAAGAAGATTTTAGATTTTTTCGAGAATTCTCTTATCCCACCGTCTTGCATTCCATTATACCGACCCGACCCGCCTCCACGAGTTCGCTTCCATTCTTCCGTCTCTGTCGCTACCGAGATCGCTCCCATCGTCGACGGATTCTGGGGCCGCATTCCAACTCTCCTCATCGGTTGCTCCTGAATCGGAAAAGAGAAGGACGACTCGCCTTGTTTCAACGTGGCTGGAGCGAGACATTGGCGCACACAAGACAGGACATCTCGTCACCAACAAGAAGCAGACGCTGAACGGGCTCATCGTCTCGTTCTGATCCTCACCAACAGAGCGCCTTTCTTCTTTGGCATCGGCGCACTCGGCTCGGAGCAGAGCTCCTGTCACGCACTCTGCGTCGTCCCGACGAGCCTTGAATCCCACACCGTGGTGATTCCCCAACCCAGTCTACCACCACGTCACACGCCTCACCGCCCAGGATGCCTCGCTTCCAGGTGGGATGGACCCGGTACATTCCCTTTCTGGGGTACCACCATGTGCTCATGATCCTCATTGCCATAGCCATCATCCTGCTCTCGCTGCTGCTCGCCGGCTGCTCGTCGTCGTCGCCCCTCATCCCCGACATCTTCCTGCTCAGCCTCTACTACAAGAGCTACGAGGCGACGCCGGACACCGCGCAGGTCTACTACAATGTGCACTCGGCGCTCGCCAACATTGCGGGCGGCGCGCGGCTGCAGGCGCGCGTCGGCTACTTTGGCATCTGCGTCAACCCAGACGGCGGGTCCTGGCTGTGCAGCAACAATGCGACGGCACTCGCCAAAGAGGTCAGCCAGGACCAGGATCCGCTGAATCTGATTTGGCTGGCGGCGCAGTTTAAAGACATGATTGTCTTTCCCTATCTAATGTATGTCGATTTCTCCTTTGCTCTCCTCCCCGAGACCAAAACGCTAACAGCCTTTACAGAATCATCGCCGTCATCTTTGCCTTTCTCTGCGTCCTCCTCCTCGCCACATTTCCCACGTGGTACGAGGAGGAAGACTCAGAGGGCTCCGACCGCATCGTCCGCGCCATCCCCTCGCGCGCCGTCTCTCAGGTCTCGCTCGGCATCATCTTCATCGCCTCCATCTTTGTGCTCGTCTCGGTGCTGTGGCAGCACACGGCGTCCGTCGCCGCCTCGGTCATTGCCCAGGACTTTGCGAACGGCGTCGTCAAGTCGGGCGTCGGCACCTCGGCCATGGTGCTCGGCTGGTTCTCGTTTGCCCTGCTCATCATTGTCACGATTGGTCTCATTGTCACGATATTAACAATTAGCGTGGTGCATCAGCTGGTGTAATCCTGTTTGTTTTATTTTTATGTTATGCGACAATGTTTTTTTCATTATTATTTTCGAGACGAGATCATACCATGTACAAAGACGACAGGACGGGAGAACCAGCAGCGTCAGACACCAGAAATGACACACGCACATATATATATCGCTGCGAGCTCAAAAGGCCAAAAAGGAGAAGACAAGATGGTGAGTTTGGGAACTTGGCACGCATCAGCAACGGAGTTTTTTGTTTGCTTTTTTTATACCTTCTTCATCATTATTGTATGACGCAGAAAAGAAACCCTGCAGGGCTGCTTTTTTCGATGCTTTGTCGATATTACGGGTGGGATGGGGAAGATTTGAAATGTCATCTATTGATTTTATGTGTTTGCTTTGGAGGAACTAAGAAAGAAGGGCAATTGTGGAATAATGGGACAATTGTGAATAGACTATGGGATTTGGGTAGTTTTGCAGAGTACACAAGTTCTCTGAACCAATCAAGATTGTTTGGCTGCCTACGTATATTGCTCCTGTGAAATAAATCGTGACCTTTTTCCGTTTGCTTTTAATTAGACATTAAGTTCTTTGACCAATTGAGATTGCTTGGCGGCCTCAATGCCTTGCTCCTTTGAAATAATTGTGACGTTTCCATTTGCCTTTACTTTTATTTTAATCAGTCATGTTATAACGTAAAACCACGACTTTGCGAAAATGATGTAAATGAATCAATTGGATGTGAAAAGAGTCTACACCCACAAGCAGCAACGCCCAAACGCCATAATGACCATTCCTGGATATGCATACTATGTATAATTTGAGGCCCGTTTTACCCGTTTTGTATCCTCCATATCCCCCCTTCTCTGGCTGCGTGCGTCCCGCACGTTACGTAGGACGGCGGAACGGATGCGCCTCCGTGTTGAGGACCCATTCGTCGAGGCTAATGACATCAGGTCCGGCGTAGAGCATGTAATAGTACTTGAGTGTCTCGGCGATCCAGAAACTTTCCATGGCGTCGTCCATGGGCGGCTTCTCGAACATGACGTCGGAGACGGCCGTGTTGGCGAGATCCGTGTCGGTGGCTGCCATGGTAGCTTCAAACATGGTCCAGCCCTTGTCCATCCATGCAGGGTCTCCGGTGATGCGGTACATGTACCACACAGATTCGATGGCTTCCGGGCTGCGGGGGGTTAGCATCGGCTAGTTCTAAGATGGAGAATGGGACATACCGTAGAATGTAGCTTTTGTACAAGACCCTTTCAAAGCCAGACGGTAACCCAGTAGAAGTAATGTAGGCCTCGACATATTCTTCGTGACTTTGTGGGCGCTCGGGGACACTGCTGTCACCAGACTGGGCGGTGGCGCTATGCTGCAGCTCCCACTCACTGACCTTTTGGTCGCGAAACGCCTTGTTGGAGTCGAGGGATTCATACCATTTGGCCTTGTCAAATTTGCACTCGTCCAGCGAGGGGCAGGGCATCAGGAGAGAGGCTTCGGGCATGAGACCACTGGGCGTCTTTTGATAGGCCCAGACACATCCATCCGTTAGTCGCTTGGCCGTTTCTAGGTCCTGTGGGCGATCGAAGATTTTGGCGCCAAGACCGTACATGCCACCGATGAAGCAGGTAAGATGCGTCGCCTCGTATGTTACATCCATGTCGCGACTGGGATTACCCTGAGTCACGACTTTAGCTGGAAAGTAAATGTCCCACTGGGTTTCGTTGATCATTGGTCGATACATGAGCCATTCGTCGACAGCGCTGACGGTGCCTTCATGGAGCTTTTGATACTTGGGCTCCAATCCGCCTAGAAGTAGGTATTCCTGCAAAACGTTAGAAACCCGACGGCGCTGTTGGCGAACTCGAACTTACCTTGGGGAAATATTCGTAGGCAGAGTCTTGGGATCCACCCATAGAGAAGGACTGCTGCCAGGACGAGGCCGGGACCAGACTGTCACCGCTGGCGTCGACATTTTCGGGAAAGAGACCAGGAATGGCGGCTTTACCGTCTGCCTGAAACTTGACGAGGGCGTTTGTGATGCGATCAACGGCATCATAGTACTTGTTCTCTTTGGTCAATTGAGCCAGGCGGGTAAACTCCATGGAAAGCGTGGCAAGCTCGGCTATGCTCACGGTGCCAGCCTTGTGAGGCTTGGATGCATATTTGGGCTGCCAGCGATAGTAGAGCACGGGCATGCGGTTCGGGGTATCAAAGACGCCATAGAGAACCTCGGCGAGCTCGACAGCCTTGTCGAGGAGGATTGTGTAGTCTCCCTTGTGACCGCCGCTTACGTCAAAGGCGGAAAGCAGGCCGCCGAGATAGCGAATGGTAGTTTCAAAGACGGGAATATCAGGCTTTTCGCTAAAGGTAAAATCAATGTTTGCGACACCATTTTTGACGGCATCATCGAATTCGTCCTTGAGGCCAGCAATCCAGAGGGTATCTAGCGAGTCGACAAGAGTGGCAGCCCAGCCGCAGAATGGGTCCTTGAAGGAGCCAGAAATGGGTCGCAGCTCATCGTGCATCCAAGCGTTTTTGCGGTACGAGTTCCAGGATTTGGAAATGGCGGCCTTGACCTTGGCCAGGCGAGTTTCGCGTTGGGTCTTGTCCGCGGCAGGCTCTGGCTTAAATGTGTGCTGAATCTTGGGAATGGACTTGGGCTTGCCGGTGGGAAGAGGCGTCATGGACTCTGTCGGCACAGGATATCGTTGGGTAAAGGACTTCCAATGGACTCGAGTTTTGGAGCTCGCAGACGGGGAGGGTGGCTTGGTGCTGGCGGTGGCGGGAGTGTTGGTGGCGGCATTAGCAGCACCTTCTGTTGTCTTGGTCGCAGCATCGATGGTGGTAGGGCTGGTGGTCGACTTGAGCGTGGGAGCCTCCAGAGGGGTCACTGCTTTTGGTTTTTGCGGCGATGATGAGGGCTGCTTCTTGGAGCCATGCAGTACGAAGTCGGGGCCAGCGAGGGGCCTTTCGGCGTCGACATTGTGCTTCTGGAGGTCGACCTGGGCGGGCAATCTGGATCCGGCGTGGGGGGGCTCCTGGGGCGCCGTGGTGTCGAGGCCCGGGTGGACGGGCGTCTTGGGCGGCGCGCGCAGGTGGGAAAAGGGGCGAGTTTCGGCATCCCACGAGTTTTGCACGACATGGTAGAGCATGAAGAGGAGGATGACGGCGGCGAGGGTAAAGAGCTTGTATCTGCGACGAGGCATGGTGGGCGCTCTGGGCGGGTTGCCGCTGGTGAGTGGCCGGCTTGGCGCAGCGGGATGCTACCGATTGCGTCTATGGCAAAGATGACGGGTATGAGATCAATGCAAGTCGTCGAGAGTGCTGGTTCATTCGGGGAGCATTGTATTCGAGGGCTGTCTCGGGGTCGGCAGGCAAGCTGGGTGTGGCTGCGGGGAAAGGTCGGCACGGGGAGACAGCTTGAGCGAGCCGATGGAAAGCAGACAAGGTGGAAGAAAAAAGAACTAGCGAAGAAGATGTAATTGAGAGACTGCAGAAATGGGGGTATAAAAAACGGGCAAGCAAAAAATGAAGCAGACGAGGAAGAATATGGTGGCCAGATGAATTGGCGATGGTTGAAGATGCAAGTAGCAGGAGGTTGGCGCCAGCTGGTTAGGTACTCCGGCGTCGCCTGCACATGGACCACTGAACGGCAAGCAAGCACCAGAAGAAATGCACCAAGGCAGCTGGCAGTTGGCAGGCACAGGGTCCAGGGATTTTGGAAATTTGTAGACACTGTGGCCATGCCAGCAGCTTATCCTAATCCAAACCGTCCCGTGTTTTAGCTCCTCGTGTCCGCTCACCAGTATTTAAGGCTCGCTGGGCGCAAGCCACCCCGTAGGCCCCGTAAGCTGGCCACTGGCAGTGGATTCTCGGGGGCGCAGTTGAGCCTAATTCTGGTCCGGGTGGGCCTCGGTACCTGTGTGCCTTGCTAGCAGCCCACTGGCCTTGTGGGGAAGCCTTGCAGCCAAATTTAATGTAGAAATTACCCAAGAAGCCCCCTCCCCCTTCTGCATCTTGTGCGACACCAGTACGAACCCACTGGGAACCTCTCCCACCGCATCACTGAGCATGCGAACAACCTCCCTCCTGCACGTCTTCCCCAGCTCGGCACGTCCATCTCGCAAGCTTGACACATTCAAGCTGCCGCTGCACCGTTTCCGAAACTCACTTGACCACCACCAAAATATGCCCTTCTTTCTTCTTCCCCCCCAGCGACAGCCGTAAGCCGCACCTCGTAAAGGCTCGCACCACAGACAAACAACCCCTCCCAGCGGTGGAGCTTGGAGCCCAACATCGGATAGTTTGACGACCATTACTCCAAAATTCGCAAGCATGGTCGAGAAAGTCTGCGCGGTAATGTCGACAGAACATTGCTGATTAAATTTTCTTCAAAAATCTAGTTGGCAATTCTCCAATAGATCTGTCATGCTGGGTGCCGATACTCCCTGGATATGTATTGGCAGCAACCCAGGCGGTTTCCCCACTCTCCTGGTGACAACCTCGCAATGACGGACACCATGAACCAATGAAAGTGTCTAGTAACCAGTACTACAATATGGGACGCGTCTTTCAGAAAAAGGGCATTTGTAATCGTGCGGATCAATCTGTTGCCAGAATGAAACTCGGCAAAAAATGTGCGCATATAAAGTACAGAAATCGTCGTTCGCTTCTCCGTTTGTCTGGTTCAGCGTGTATATACTCATCATGTCTTCCGAACTACCAGCTACGCACTGGGCCCTCGTGCTGCAAAGCCGCGAGTCCGAGCTTGAAGTACAAACGATTGCAACGCCACAACCAGACGTCGGCAGCGCTGTCGTGCGTGTTGTTGCCGCAAGTGTTCTGCCGTCCCGTCGCGACATGAACAGCGGTGCAAAATCGTTGCCTTTTCCCACGCCGCTCGTCACTGGCTACAGCGCCATCGGCCGCATCGTCGCCGTCGGATCTGATACCACGTCCCTCACGATAGGTCAGCTGGTCTATGCGGATTGCGTTGTGCGCGCGCGCGATGACCCGTCTTGCATCTTCTTGCTCGGTCATTACCAAGGCTCGACCGAGGGCAGCAAAAAGCTCATGCGACATGTCTGGCGTGACGGGACGTTTGCAGAGTACGCCAAGGTGCCGTTGGAGAATTGCGTGGCTCTGAATGAGACGAGGTTGTGCAGCGAGCTAGGATACTCGCCACGGGAATTGGCCTACATGGCGTACTTGCTTGTCCCGTTTGGCGGACTGCGGGACATTGGATTGCAATCTGGTGAGACTATCGTCGTGTGCCCTGCCACGGGGTTCTACGGTAGTATGGGCGTGCAGGCTGCGGCTGCTATAGGTGCAAGAGTGATTGCCATGGGCCGAAACGAGGACAAGCTGGTCAAGTTAAAGCGTGATATCGAGCACCACCTACCAGACGCAGAGATCGAGACGGTGTTGATCACAGATGACAAAGACAAGGATGCTGCTTCGCTCCGAACCTTTGGCGCAATAGATGCAATTTTAGACATCACTTCATCCGCTGCTACTACCTCGACTCATACAAGGAGTGCTATCAAGGCGCTGCGACATGGCGGGAGAATCAGCGTCATGGGATCATCCCACAACATTGGAGCCCCAGAAATCATGATCAAAAGCATCCAAGTCAAGGGTGAGATGTCCTTCCCGCCACCCGAACGAAATGCTGCTAATGACTTCATCTTCTTCGCAGGGAAAATGATGTATGAACGCCATGACATTGTGCACTTCACCAAGATGCTGGAAAGGCGCCTGTTCACAAAGGGTCATAGGCTTGCAGAAACAAGAGCGTTCGCACTGGAGGATTGGAAAGAAGCTCTAGACATCGGTGCAGAGTACAATGGCATCGGGAAATGTGTAATTTTTGCTCCCTAAAATTTCACAGATAGCGACAATCTCTACATTCTTCGTCAAAGCAAGGGTACTACTTCAGTGGCCTGCGAGCATCCACCCGAGAACAAAGATGCGCCCACACCAGCATGGGAGAAGCGGCAGGCCGGGGAACAATTTTTCAATTCAAAAAGATTGCATGCAGCAACTTTCATGCAGTCCTTTTAGAGTGAATGGAGGCCTCGCCCTGCCTGGGGCTCGTGCAAGTCTCCTCGACACGCGGTAGCTCACACAGCAAACACAACCCGGTGTGTCGTGTTTTCATGACATGGCTCAAGTGACTGTTTAGCTGTAATTTCGCAGCGGCAGTCAATTTAGCTGGTTGCCTGCATAAGTCAATGCACAAAGGCGAGGACGGCCGCGTCACTGGACTCTTAGGCTTGCCCAGGCTTTCCACGCCTGGGAAAGCGGTGCCATTCTCACTATTGTATCCATCTATAAGTATTTAGGGTTTCCCTGCCCATCTTTCTCTTCCAATTTCAACTTCTACACCTGTTGAGAAAAGCCAATTCTCTAATCATGCGATATGTCCGCCTCAGTCACAACAGACAACGTACCCATGGCGCCACCACCCAACTCCCCCGTCGATGGCCTCACGGCCGGTCTGGGCACGCTGAACCTTGTTGAAAGCAACCAGAATGGGCTGCCGTTCTCCCCTCCGGATGGGTTCCGGAGGAGCGCCATTCCCCGCTATCTCTTCCGCGTCTACGCCCCCAAAACGGCCGGCCGCACCACGCCGGACCGCGTCGAGAGCGTGAGCGTGGTGGCAGGCGCAGCAAGCTCGCGCACGTGCCTCTTTGACTTGGATGAGTCGACTGCTGCGGACATGGTCGATAAACACCTGCGATGGGGAGAGACCAGTATCCCCGACAACTTGGTGTCGTGGACGAGCTCCCTGTGGACCGCGCTCGTATATATCTTTTACCGCCACGCTCACGACCACGCGCTGTTCGGCGACATTTATCTTTACATTGTCGACACCTCCAAGTTCAGCGACAAGACCTTCATGAGCGATCTGGACCTCATCTGCGCGCTCATGCATCACGATACCAGCCTGGTCAACTTTTGGAACCTCCGTCACCAGCGGCGCGGCGAAGGGTGGTCGGGTTCCTACTACTTCGGCGAGTACCTGACTCAGGGATCGTTGAGTCTCGAAGGCAAGTGCGCGCGGGTCACGGCCAAGGAGATGATGAACAACGGCCTTCCGGAACTGCAGCCCTGTTTCGACGAGTTCGCCGGTTGGGACAGAAACGAGGCGGGCTGGGCCAAGTTCGTCGTGGAGCTGCGCGAGCCGTTTTACAGGCCGCCCGCAGAGGACGTCGGTGACCGCCGCGTGGGCCCAAATGACAATGACGCGTCGATCATGAGACGTATTGGAAAGCTGTTTGGTGTGGGTTGGCGAGCGCCTGTGGCCCTGGCCCTTTTTTCGTTGGCCCCGAACCGAACGGGCGCCGTCGACCTGCTCTTTGGTTTTGAGAATGATGGTCCGCCCTGGGGTATGTTTTTCTTTGCTCCGACAAGACCCTTGGAAAAGGGGGAATGGAAAGAGATGCAGACGCTAACAAAAATCACGTCGTCGATCAGATCCTCGCCAGGAAAAATGCCTTGATCCAGCAATAGACGTCAATCCGGACAATATGGCGCCCGAGGTGGAGGTATTCATCTACCACCTCAACGACGCACAACTAGAGTTTCTCGAGCTCGCATTGCAAAGTAAGCATTCTGTTTGTGCTCTCTATACCTCTCCGCGCAACGGCTGTGCTTTTGAAAAAAATGTGTGTGTGTGTGTGTGTGTGTGTGTGCTGACTAGACCCGACTTGCTCAGGGTACATTGACCGCATGCTTGAGGAAACCGCCATGGTGCAGCGTCTCATCCAGAAGGCGGAGGCTATACAACAGTCTCCTAGAGACGTGGCCAGGGCAAAGCGACGATTGCGCCTGTCTAATTTTGTTCGCACAATGCAGGACGAAGCGCAGAATATCTCTGGCGACGACAACGTCGCTCGTGAAAGTGCCAGCAGGGCCGACAAGAACAGCGAAACAGCTGACGAGGATGATTGATCATCTTATTGGCAAGACTGGCGGAAATTTCTTTTCTTTTCTTCCCCGGGGGTTCGTTTGCCAGCCGTGTGGGCGGCACCAATGCAGTAGACTTCCGCGGGGAGTGTTTGAGATAATCAGAAGCCAGCTACGTAAGGATTAGAGGTATGAGGACGAATCTGGTATAAGCAACCTATGTATTGCGAATCGGTATCTATATATTCCGGAACTCCTTGTTGACCTGTACCAAGCGTCGTCAGTAGCACCGTGACCTTCTCCGCCAACGAACATTCCATTTCATCCCGACCAGATGAGATGTACCGATACCACGCACCACCAGAGCGATCCCCCCTCCCACGGCCGGAGGGGTGGAAGGCAAGCGAGGGGATTGACGAGGAGCCT
This sequence comes from Samsoniella hepiali, assembly GCA_001455915.2. NCBI lineage: Eukaryota > Fungi > Ascomycota > Sordariomycetes > Hypocreales > Cordycipitaceae > Samsoniella > Samsoniella hepiali. The sequence continues at coordinate 5,317,894 of LNDK02000066.1, read as the reverse complement.
GACCATGGGGCTGTTTCACTTGCGCTAGGGCGGATTCTTGACGACGAGGACGATGGAACAACCGCCCAGCGACTGGCCATTCTCGTTCCATACCTGAGCATCCCTCGTCATTTTTCGTCATGGGCGGCATGATGATTCACGCTACACTTCATGGCACTGTCCGACGCCATCACCAGTCAATAATTCCAAGCTCAAACGAGCCCGCACAAAATAGACTTCCACCACGGCTTCTTCTCCTGCCCACTAAGTTGATGTGCCTTCAGATCAACATAGTCATCTTNTTTACCGCCACGCTCACGACCACGCGCTGTTCGGCGACATTTATCTTTACATTGTCGACACCTCCAAGTTCAGCGACAAGACCTTCATGAGCGATCTGGACCTCATCTGCGCGCTCATGCATCACGATACCAGCCTGGTCAACTTTTGGAACCTCCGTCACCAGCGGCGCGGCGAAGGGTGGTCGGGTTCCTACTACTTCGGCGAGTACCTGACTCAGGGATCGTTGAGTCTCGAAGGCAAGTGCGCGCGGGTCACGGCCAAGGAGATGATGAACAACGGCCTTCCGGAACTGCAGCCCTGTTTCGACGAGTTCGCCGGTTGGGACAGAAACGAGGCGGGCTGGGCCAAGTTCGTCGTGGAGCTGCGCGAGCCGTTTTACAGGCCGCCCGCAGAGGACGTCGGTGACCGCCGCGTGGGCCCAAATGACAATGACGCGTCGATCATGAGACGTATTGGAAAGCTGTTTGGTGTGGGTTGGCGAGCGCCTGTGGCCCTGGCCCTTTTTTCGTTGGCCCCGAACCGAACGGGCGCCGTCGACCTGCTCTTTGGTTTTGAGAATGATGGTCCGCCCTGGGGTATGTTTTTCTTTGCTCCGACAAGACCCTTGGAAAAGGGGGAATGGAAAGAGATGCAGACGCTAACAAAAATCACGTCGTCGATCAGATCCTCGCCAGGAAAAATGCCTTGATCCAGCAATAGACGTCAATCCGGACAATATGGCGCCCGAGGTGGAGGTATTCATCTACCACCTCAACGACGCACAACTAGAGTTTCTCGAGCTCGCATTGCAAAGTAAGCATTCTGTTTGTGCTCTCTATACCTCTCCGCGCAACGGCTGTGCTTTTGAAAAAAATGTGTGTGTGTGTGTGTGTGTGTGTGTGCTGACTAGACCCGACTTGCTCAGGGTACATTGACCGCATGCTTGAGGAAACCGCCATGGTGCAGCGTCTCATCCAGAAGGCGGAGGCTATACAACAGTCTCCTAGAGACGTGGCCAGGGCAAAGCGACGATTGCGCCTGTCTAATTTTGTTCGCACAATGCAGGACGAAGCGCAGAATATCTCTGGCGACGACAACGTCGCTCGTGAAAGTGCCAGCAGGGCCGACAAGAACAGCGAAACAGCTGACGAGGATGATTGATCATCTTATTGGCAAGACTGGCGGAAATTTCTTTTCTTTTCTTCCCCGGGGGTTCGTTTGCCAGCCGTGTGGGCGGCACCAATGCAGTAGACTTCCGCGGGGAGTGTTTGAGATAATCAGAAGCCAGCTACGTAAGGATTAGAGGTATGAGGACGAATCTGGTATAAGCAACCTATGTATTGCGAATCGGTATCTATATATTCCGGAACTCCTTGTTGACCTGTACCAAGCGTCGTCAGTAGCACCGTGACCTTCTCCGCCAACGAACATTCCATTTCATCCCGACCAGATGAGATGTACCGATACCACGCACCACCAGAGCGATCCCCCCTCCCACGGCCGGAGGGGTGGAAGGCAAGCGAGGGGATTGACGAGGAGCCTGACCATGGGGCTGTTTCACTTGCGCTAGGGCGGATTCTTGACGACGAGGACGATGGAACAACCGCCCAGCGACTGGCCATTCTCGTTCCATACCTGAGCATCCCTCGTCATTTTTCGTCATGGGCGGCATGATGATTCACGCTACACTTCATGGCACTGTCCGACGCCATCACCAGTCAATAATTCCAAGCTCAAACGAGCCCGCACAAAATAGACTTCCACCACGGCTTCTTCTCCTGCCCACTAAGTTGATGTGCCTTCAGATCAACATAGTCATCTTGAGCATCCGCGCCAGCAGACTCGCCTTGGAAAGAAACATCCTTGTACGCAGCGATGGTAGACAGGTAAAGTGCAAAGTCGCCCTTTTGCTCATCAAAGAAGCTGTCAGCAAGCAAAATCGTTAGCGAAAAGGTTCTCCATAGATTCATGCATATATGAATATGTTATATTTTACGAATTCACGTCAAAACATACCTCCTCATCATCAATCCCAAGCGTTTGATATTGGCCAAGTCCAATGGCTTGGCATCCGGCTTATCTCGGCCACGATACGTCGCCTTGAACGCCTTCCACGGCAGCTGAATGTCGCCCGGCTTCTCTGCCACAAACTCGGCCTCCCAGCTGATGGAGCTCGTTTGCCTGCCGTCCTTGCGCGGCGGCCGAAGCTCGTCTTTGAGCGTCACGACATAGCGTTTGCCGTCAGCCTTGTGCGGCCCCGTGACGCCGATGAGGATGCCGTCATAGCTGGACAGATCGAGCGACAGCTCGCCGCGGCTATGCTGAGAGGCGAAGCCTGCGCCGCCGAGCGTGGACGTGTCGAGATGGCCGTTGAAGCTTGCCTGGGTCGTGTCAGCGTCAGAGACGGTGAGGTACGACTGGCTTGAGCCACCACGGACGCGGTCATCGGACGTTGTCCAGAGTGCAGAATCCCATTTCCTAACGAGGATGGGGATCGCGCGAGTCAGTAATCAGCTTCTCGACGTTCTCGTTTGATGAGTGTCTAAGCATGGCAGGGCTGTGATGGTTGCTGGAGAATGCTTGGATGGGCAAAGTACTGTTTTACGCCTGGTGTGGGTGTATAGGAAGTGACAGCGTGCAGAAGGGACTTACTTGTTGCCTCCGTAGAGGTGGCGAGTATGGAGAGGCATGGTTATGGTTGGATTGGATGAATTGACGTGATGGCGTTCTTGTACAGCCGATGCAAGAGCTAAGATTTGACAGTTAGGTGTAGAACTGAAGATGGACAGTGGCTAGTGCAGCAGCTAGCACAGCGGAGTATAGCGGCCAACACAGCGGCTAGTAGAGCGGCTAGTGGCAAGTTTAGCGGCTACCTTACCTAGTACCTAATGTAGCTACCTAGTAAAGTACTTAGGGTTACAGTTAACTAGTGTACAACCCTAACCCTGGGTCTGTTACTAGCCGCTGTCTTGGCTGCTGGCCACTGGCTCGGAGCTCGTATACCGAAGATATTTGTAGTTTGAATACTGCAAAGGTAACATTGCTTGCGCATTACTCTAGCCCCAACTCTCTTGAAAATGCTGCGCGGGATCTGGACCAACTGTGTGACAAGCTGAGTGACATTGGAATCTGACTATAGTCGTTGCTGTAAAATGGGCTATGGGCTCAAAAATTGTAAGCATGACTGGAAGATAAATGGATAATTTATTTGCAAGCTTGAGAGGCTAAAGGGCGTAGAATTCGACCGATGCTCTATTCTAGGGCTTCATGGCACCGCAGAGAACGACATCCTCTCCAAACGGATACCATTTTGCACCAGACAGTCTTGCGGCAGGGATAGCCTTTTGGTTTCCGTCGAAGCATCGGTCGGGGGATACGACCACGCCGCCTTTGCCAAGCCATGTAGGCGCAATGGTGACAATGACCATGTCAATGTTGGGCTGGTGCTCTGGATCAAGTAGCGAGTTGATGATGTGGCCTCCTCCTTCGATCATGACGCTCCGAATGCCCTTTTCCTTGAGGTTGGCCAACAGTTGTTGCCAATTGATGCAATGATGACCATTCTCTGACTTGAGAATATCCATGACGATGTATTCTCCGCCATACTTTTCCAAGATTGCCTTTTTCTCGGCCGGCGGTTCCGTCAGGGTAGTGACGATCCAGGGTGGTCGTCCGCGTCCCTCGCGGCAGAGTTTGAACAGCTTCGAGTTCTCTGTGAATTCCCAGCGCGCCGAGGGATCAATGACAATCGGCCGTGGTTGGCCATGGACGCCCTCACCGCCATATCCACCGACGCCAGTAAGGCGGCAGTTGAGGCTGGGGTCGTCGGCCATGGCCGTGCCCACGCCAATGAGGATGCCGTCGTGGCGGGAGCGAAGATAGTGCGTCATGGCCTTGGATTGCGGCCCGGAGATGGCAGTTGGGACGCCTGGCGACAGGGTGAGGGACGAGTCTAGTGAGGTTGCAAACGTGAGCGTGGTGAAGGGTTGGCTTGCGCGACGCGCCGAGCCATCCTCGGGCGGGAGATGTGCTTCGAGGAATGCCCGGTCAGACTCGGGGAATTCCATGGCGTCCTTGGGGATAGATGCCGTCATGGTGATTTTGATTCGTGTATATGGGAGCAAGCTGCTGGGAGATGCTGAAGGGTCGTTAGGTTTAGGCTTGGGCACGATGTCGAGCCGTGCAAGCAGACTGCTCGAGCCAGGTAAGAATAGCCAAACGGAGGAGCATTTGGAGCGGGGAAGCTGATTTTCTGTGCGGCTAAAAGTGGACACACACTCATAGATTGAATATTTCTTTTATTACGCAATTATATGCATGCCAGCTCGTGGGTTACACAAGAGCACCTCAGGCAACCAACGACCAAGGCCGGAGGGGTGCTCTGGCACGCATCGATACCACCTTGCACCGTACTCCTCTCTCTCTGGCTGGATCAGACATGCGCGAACAAACACTACTGCCGCCGGTCATCGTGTTGAGGTTTGCACTCGACACTCTGTCGACGCGCCACACTTTCGTGGGTGCCATACAGAGGCTTTTGATCCTCCACACGTCGTCGCCCAGCATCTACCACTGTAGCGCAATCGCTAAAGACCGTACAAGAGGTTTTTTTTTTTTCTTTTTTGTTAAAAAAAGAAAGAATCATAACAAAAGCTGGACAAGGTTTACCTTGAAACTATGCAAGCCCCATATTTAACATGTAGTATACGAGAGTTTTTCTCTTTCAGGAGCATATTGCAAACCGCGGAAGGGAGGGATGCGTCCGGCCGGCCGATGCGGCGTCTTGCCTACAGTGGGGCGACACAAGTTCCGTACGGCTTGGTATATCCCTCTGGTGTGGAGCGTACTGAATCTATGTCACGCCACTGGGACCCACGCTTCGGCGGCGGAGCCTCCGAGCCCCGAGAAACCCAGTGCCGGACCGGTTGCCCATCCAGCTTTTAAACCACCCGTGCAATTCGCATGAGGATTATTTCCGTCTTCTCATCATAAATCTCTTTTGCTATCCTCACTACTTGTCTGGGCCGTAAATTGAACGACAATCTTCCCGAATCAGCAGAGACGATGCCTTCCAACCGGACTAACACGTCTAGCGAGGTCATCAACTTGAGCCCTCCCGCAGAAAACGGTCTGTCACCTTCTTACAAATGGCACACCTACTAAAATCTGACCTTTGCCTTTCTGTTGTCCCAGAGCTCCGTTTCGGCGTGGCCCGAATCTTTGCCTCTTTTAACGACACCTTCGTCCACATCACCGACTTGAGGTACGGCTTCGACTGCTACGGCTGATACTCTTCACCCCAATACCGGATTTTCAGAGCGGGAATAACTGACCAAAGGGGGCGCAATCTAGCGGTTCCGAGACTATATGTAGAGTCACTGGCGGTATGAAGGTGAAGGCGGATCGCGATGAATCCTCGCCTTATGCTGCCATGCTGGCGGCGCAGGAGGCTGCCGCCAAGTGCAAAGCAGCCGGGATCAACGCCCTCCACGTCAAGATTCGAGGGAAAGGCGGTAAGTTTCTAGAGGCTTGGTCATCTTTCAGTCGGCGAATTAACAGTATCAACTGCACAGGTACTGGTAGCAAAACCCCTGGTCCGGGCGGGCAGGCTGCCTTGCGCGCTCTAGCCCGTGCGGGCATTAGGATTGGTCGTATTGAAGATGTAACTCCGACACCTTCGGATTCTACCCGCCGCAAGGGTGGTCGTCGTGGCCGACGTCGTTGATCTGAATCAAGTGACAACTCTTGGCGGATACGTTACGTGTATATCAGTACCGAGACAGCCTACCGGGAAAGTGGAATCAGTTGCCACACACTTTGCCTAGCTGTTGTGCGCAAAGATCGTTGAAATTTGTCTGTATTTTATCTGTTTTCCCCCAAAAAAGCCAGGCTAGCTTTTCCATTCGGCTTATGAGCGCCTGTATAGACAAGTTTGACGAGGGATTTATAGAGACTGTGTGATTGTTTCCGATGGGCCAAGACGTGGATGCATGGGCTGCAATAAAAGTTTGGCGTTGAGATGTACACGCAGTAAAGACGACGCTGTTTTTTGTGATATAAATCTATTCAAGAACGGACACGACAGCGAGCTCAGCACTAGTATGGCCATCACCAGTTTCCGCGCCCGACATACGCGCTCTCCCATCGGACCTAGCAACGTATGTTTTTCGCCACCAGTAAATAGTATCTTATTTTTTATGGAGAAGAAATCACTCAAATCGGGCTGACAAGACTACTCTAGCGGAAGCTCTGGGAAAAATGAACAACGAGTTACCAAGGTGCGTCAAGCCGATTGAAAGGCGGCTTGTTGTAAGCGGTCCGCGTCCGACCGTGGTGTGTGTTCCGGATGCGCTTAGCGGAAAGAGTTTCCTCGGTATGACTATAGACTTTCCGGGTGACTCAGACATTCCAAACTCTCTAGGATACAGACGCTGTTTCGACGCACAACCGCTCCAGTACTTGCCGGGCCTTCGGGCCCCCCGACCTCCGAGAATTGGCCAGGGCTGGCACTTGGCACCGAAATTGAGCCCCTGAAAGACATGAATGGGAGGAGAATTCAATCAGGTAGCAGGCTAGCCTGTTTGTTTAGAGAATAAATAACAAGCCAACAAGGCATTAGAACCTGTCATCGACTACTTACGCAACCAAAACACTCAACAGAAACTCTGATTGACAAAAGCACTCGACGTGCGCTCCTCTTACACCATGACCGAAAAACCACCTCCTACGACTGTTGGACACGGCAGTGAGATTATCACTTCTGAAAAGCCCACCGAAGGTGCCGAAAAGCAAATGTCCTCAATGCGAGCGTTCATAGTAGGTCGCAGCACTCTCCTCTCTTCCACCTCTCTTACGTTCGGCTGCATCGTCGGCGTCGGCACATGGGCTCGCCCAGAAAAATCAAAAGAAAAAATGGAAAAAATGGAAACATGTAACCGCAAGCTAATGAGTACTAAACAGCGGATTTTTACGTATGGTACGCCAACGACGCACCTCTTCACGGCCACCGCCGTCATTGCCGCATGCGGGTCAGGTGTTGCCCTCGCGCTCGTCAACCTCGTCATTGGCAACTTCATCACCCTACTCGGCGGGGTCGACTCGAGCGAGACAATGGGTGCGGATTTCATGGCGAAGGTGTCGAAGCAGTCGTACGTAATCCTACTCGTTGTTGTTACATTCTCGAAAAACCCGAAAAAAGAAACTGCGAGTCACTAACCGCGGTTCATAGATTATACTTTGTCTACATCGGCATCGCTCGCTTCGTCCTCATCTACGTCTATTCCACGGCCATGACGTACAGCGCCCTTGTGATGGGCCGAAACCTGCGCCGCGACTACCTGCGCTCTGCGTTGCGTCAAGACATTAGCTTCTTTGACCACGGCAGCGCGGGGTCCATCTCCATGCAGGCCGTTTCCAACGGCAAGCTGATCCAGTCCGGCACGTCCGAGAAGCTGGGCCAGATGATACAGGCCGTCGCCACCTTTGTCGCTGCCTTTGCCATTGCGTTTGTGAGCCAGTGGAAGCTCACGCTCATCTTGCTCTGCATTGTACCGGCCCTCGTCCTCATGGTCGGCACCGCCGGAGGAATCGACGCGGGAATCGAGACGAGCATTCTCAAGATCCATGCTCAAGCAGGTTCCTTTGCCGAATCGTCTCTCGGCAACGTTAGGGCCATCATTGCCTTTAGTCTCGGTCCTAGAATTGTGCAGCAATATGGCACATTTTTGGATCAGGCTCGAAGTTTGGGTCAGAAAAAGAACATTCTCTACGGCCTACTTTTCGCAGGAGAATACTTTGTCATGTTTGCCGGAATGGGCCTTGCCTTTTGGCAAGGCATAGCCATGATGGCTCGTGGACAGATTGATAGCATCGGCACTGTTTTTACGTGAGTTGAAGACTCCCCCCCCCGGGCCGCACTCCCCGGGTTGAGTTTTGCGCGCGTGCTCATTATTACAGTGTTCTCTTTTCTGTTGTAGTTGCGGGAGCCATGCTCAACTCCTTCGCTCCAAACATGGTCACATTCACCAGAGCCGCAACAGCCGCGTCGGAATTGTTCGCCCTCATCGACCGAGTGTCCGCGATTGATCCTTTAGACCCTACCGGCGAGAAGCCAACCCGCCTCGACGGAACGATCGATATCCGGGGACTGTCGTTCAGTTACCCGACCCGACCCGACATTACCATCTTCGACAATTTCAGTTTGCATGTTCCTGCCGGCAAAGTGACGGCTCTGGTTGTGAGTTGAGTGGAATACGGTGATGTGAGATGCTGGACTGACAATCTTGGACAGGGCTCCAGTGGCTCAGGCAAAAGCACTGTCATCGGATTGCTAGAGAGATGGTACAATCCAGACGGCGGTGCAATCACTATTGACGGTATATCAATCTCCAAACTAAATATCCAGTGGCTTCGCACAAATATCCGCTTAGTGCAGCAGGTCAGTTTTTCCACTCCGCGGCCAGAGTTGCTCGTGTCTAGTACTGACCGGTCTAGGAACCCGTTCTTTTCAATGGCACCGTGTTTGAAAACATTCGAAACGGCCTAGTAGGTACCCCTTGGGAACACGAGTCTCATACGGAGCAGATCGAGAGAGTCAAGAGCGCGGCAAAGACGGCTTTCGCTCACGACTTTATCGAGGCCCTCTCCCTAGGGTATGACACCCGTATCGGCGAGCGAGGAGGTCTTTTGTCTGGTGGTCAGAAGCAACGGGTTGCGATTGCGCGCAGCATCATTTCCGAGCCTAGAATCCTCTTGCTCGACGAGGCCACCAGTGCACTTGATCCGCATGCCGAAGCCATTGTCCAGAGAGCGCTTGACGAAGCTTCGAAGAACCGGACGACCATTGTTGTTGCGCACAAGCTCAAGACGATTCAAACCGCGGACAACATCGTCGTCATGAAGCAAGGAAAGGTTGTGGAGCAAGGCCAGCATGACCAGCTCGTTGCTCGTCAAGGCGTGTATGCGTCTCTGGTCAAGGCTCAGAGTCTCTCTCCCGTCGAGAGTGCTGCTGACCCCGAATCATCCGACTCTGAGAAGCAATCCGAAATCGAGCTTACGCAAAACCAGTCCTTGAGTCGTCAACACACTGCTTCAAGGGACCAGCTGAGTTTTCTCAACAACCGGGAAGACTACAGCCTCAGCCCAAGAATAGGCATCATCTCCACGGTGATGAAACTTGTCAGCGCTACCCCCGACCTGAAGTGGTGGTATGTTGCGGCTGTGATGAGCTGTGTTGCTGGGGGTGAGTTTCCTGTTGAACTGGTCTTTATTTTGTCGGCTAACACTATCCAGCCGGTGTGTATCCAGCCCAAGCACTATTGCTTGGCAATGTGATGGACATTTTCAGCCCTCAGCTTGACCAGAACAAGGGCAACTTTTTCGCCTTGATGTTCTTCGTCATAGCTATTGGCCTCTTATTTGTCTACATGACGATGGGTTGGTCCAGCAACCATATTGCTCAGGTATGTGCGATTCGTGTTTTCCAGCTGCACACACAGCTCTAATTCTTCTGAAACCCTAGGCATGTGGCCACGACGTTCGCAAGCAGATGTTTGCCGCCTACCTGAGGCAAGACCTGAGCTTCTTTGATCGGCCGGAAAATACGATTGGGGCGTTGACGAGTCGACTGGACTCAAGTGCGCAGTCTCTTTTCGAGCTGATGGGCTTCAACATTGCCCTGATTGTCCTTTCCGTCATCTCCGTCGTTGCTTGTGCGGCGCTCTCGATTGCAATCTCGTGGAAGCTGGGGCTTGTGGGCGTTCTGGCGGGAATTCCTCCCATGATAATAGCAGGATACATTCGTGTCAAGATCGAGACAAAGATGGACATTGATATTGAGGCCAGATTCTCCAACAGCGCTTCCATTGCCTCCGAAAGCGTCACGGCTATTCGCACAATCTCATCGCTCGCCCTTGAGCAACAGGTCGTTCGGCGGTATACTGACGAGCTCGATACGGCAATATCGAATTCCAGGGGTTCTCTCATCGTAATGATGCTTTTCTTTGCGCTGACACAATCAGTGGAATTTTTTGTTTTGGCTCTCGGCTTTTGGTAACACCACACATCTATCTGCAATGACATGAGGGCCAACTAACTAACATTTTACGCAGGTGGGGTTCCAAGCTCATCTCTACCGGAGCTATTGGCTTTTATCAGTTCATAGTCTCATTTATGAGCGTGTATTTCTGCGGCCAAGGCTGTGCTACCATGTTCACCTTTACAAGCAGTGAGTACAGGCCTGCTGCCGTCAGACCGTGTCAACTAGAGTTACTAACTTCAACACAGGTGTTACCAAGGCGAATTCAGCCGCCAACTACTTTTTCTGGCTGTGCAACCTGGACGCTACCATTAGGGAGACTGGCGAGAACAAAGACGTTGCTCCTCCGAGCGGCTGTACGTCATACAGCCTGCACCGTGTGCAGTTCGCCTATCCTTTGGCACCCGACCATCGCGTTTTGAAGGGGGTGTCGCTAGACATACGCCCTGGACAATTCGTCGCCTTTGTCGGTGCCTCGGGCTGTGGCAAGAGCACAATGATTTCTCTCTTGGAGCGTTTCTACGACCCAATCAGCGGCCACATCATGATTGACGGTGCTAGGGCTCTTGTCGAGCTCAATCCTCGCCTCTACCGTCGCGCCGTTTCTTTCGTGCAGCAAGAGCCTACCTTGTTCCCTGTCAGTATTCGCGAAAACGTCAGCATGGGTGTCGACCTGTGGCACGATGACCCGAAGGATGCTGTTGATGACGCAGCCATTGAGACGGCCTGTCGCGCGGCCAATGTATGGGACTTTGTATGCTCTCTCCCCGATGGGCTCAACACGTCTTGCGGGTCTGGTGGTGCACAGCTCTCTGGCGGACAGCGACAGCGCATTGCAATTGCCCGAGCATTGATTCGCAATCCGCGAGTTATTCTGCTGGACGAGGCTACCAGTGCGCTCGATACTGAATCGGAACGGATTGTGCAAGGGGCGCTCATGGACGCAGCCTCTGCCGGTGATCGGATCACAATCGCAGTTGCTCATCGTCTGTCGACAATTACGAGAGCAGACTGCATCTTTGTCTTCCAGAATGGCAGAATCATCGAAAAGGGTACGCACGCAGATCTCTATGCCGAGGGCGGCACGTACACCAAGATGTGTGAGGCCCAGAACCTTCGTGGCCAAGGTGAATAAACACCGACGTATTATATCTGTATTTTTAGTTTCCATAAGTATCCTCAGCTAGTGATTGGAGTTTTTGACTTTGGTCAAACCAATGCCCGATTTCAGTTCCAGGATCTACCAGCATCAGCTCATCACGATTATCCCATGCGAGCTGTTGTGCCTCTTCGCCAAAGTCATATGAAACCATTCCATTGGCTGCTCCCTGGAAGACCATATTGAAGCCTGTATCGTAGGCCATAGGACCTGCCGCCCGAGTGTTTTGATTTGCCTGCACATAACTGTGTGCAACTTTGTACATTAGCTGAAAGACGCGTAGCTGGCGCCCGCAGGCGTTCGAGAGATTGTCAGGCATAAGTTGCAGCATGTCAACAATGGAAGCTAGCTTCTCAAGGTGTGCAGGTTCGCCAGTCTCAAAGACCTGGCAAAAAAGAACAACAAAAGGTATAAATGGGGAAGAAAGAAATGCCCTAAATAATGTATCAGACGTTGCGCCGGTATCTCTGGGACCAACGGAAACACGTACCACTGAATGTACAGCGCCATGACACTGCCCTTTGCGTTTTGTAAAATACCAAGACACCTTCGATGCTCATCCAAAGCTTCATGAGCAGCATCAACACACTCGTCGCAAAAAGCAGCTGACGACCGCGAAGTGCTTGGAATGACGCGGTATATCAACGCTATCGTCGCTAGGATGTTGATTCGGTCAGCACCGCATAATAGTTGATGCATGTCGGCACCAAGAGCAAGGCTTCTGTCTCGGTAAAACTGCTCCTCATCAGGCTGAATAGTATCTGTCACTCGTCCAAGTTCTGTAGCAAGGGCTTGTGCTCGCATGATCCGTGTCTGCTCTGGTTGCAGTAAAGCCACGGGGCTATAGAGCTCATCATAGATCTTGCCTTGCAGCAGAGAGAAATCGATCCATTTGTCCAACACGGCCGAAGGGCCTATAGCCAAGACATCGTCCTGTGAAGCGTCCGTCAATTTTGCAAGAGTGAAATCGCTTTCCCGAACTGCTGACGGCCGTCCAGTGCGTAGTGAAAGGGATTTGTCAATAATGAGAATCATCCAAGCGAGCCGCTTTCGTCGACGCGTCTGCTGCAATTGCTCCGGAGCATGTGCTCTTTCGCGGAAATAGCCAAGAGCATGGCACATCTGTACAGAGCCTGCGATGTAGTTCCATGCTGTCAATGTCTTTCCACGCTCCATAGCATCGATTGCCTAAAATAGATTCAGCACGGCAGACGTTGTGTCCAAACAGGGGGAAAACGCACGGCATGGTATAGAGCCAAGACGTTGTTGAAATTTGGCGTCTGGTTGAATGGGAGCTTGGAGAGAATATCATTGAGGTTCTTGCGACACTGCTTGGCGTACAGTTGATGGCTCGCTGACGAAGCGTCCCCATCGCCGGTGCATATCGACAGCAAGCGAGGCAGAGTAGAGTTTACAATAATCAACTCGGCGATGGAAGCCTTGCCAGTATACACTGCTGTTACATTTTCAAGTAGTTGACCCATGGTATCAATGTCCCAGGTCCAGAAGAACTTGGCAGACTCGGACGCTGTCAAGCGTCAGTGTTCAGTCTTCCAAAACGGAGTGCAAAACGTACTGCGAAGCTCTTGAATGCATGATAGGACGAGCTCTAGCGGAGGCATTTTGATATTGTGAAGATCATCGCCGGGCGCCAGCATTTTCTGTGACAATGTGGATGGTGTACATGTATGTTGACCATCGATTATCCGGCCAAGTGAATGCAAGCCAACGTTTGTCTCGGGAGACGTGACACCGCTGAAAAGGGCTCCCTGGGCGTAGTTTTTAGCAAACCCAACCTCGGAATTGAGGTGTTGCTCTTCTTCTTGGTCGGAGCTTGACTCCGCCACAGTCTGCTGTGATGTCGCGGCTGAGTCTGCCATGCGAATTGTCGCGAAATCGGTGCCAGCTTCCGAACGCCGATTCTGCAAAGGGCGAAGACCTTGGCCATGAACAGCGTCAAAAACCTTGTCTAGCTTCCTCGAAAGTTGATCGATTTTGTCCTCGCTATATCCAAAATCAGCACTGTGGCGTCGCTGCGTCCAGCAGAGGAGCCGTGACCTACTACGAGTGTGTCACCAGGACCTTCCGGCGTCTCTCCCTCACACTGGCGACTGCAGACGAGACACATTCAATCCCTTTCCGTTTACATGCAGTGCACGGCGTCAGTGTGTCTTTACGATCACATCGAACCTTGCCGCGGCTGATCAGCTATGTTCAGGCATAAAATTAGCCTTTTTAGGGACGAACCTTGCGCGAGCGACATGACTGGCACTGCGAATTATTAGCACTGAAGATCAATGGCTTAAAGTATTTTGAAGACAGACTGCATATATGAAGACTGAGTTTGACGGACGGTCGTCGTTTGTGTCAGAAATCTCATCGTGATTGTCGCCACTTGATTGTACACGGTCCTCGCGCTGCTTGTGCTTTGCCGGCAGCGACATAGTAAGGGCGGGCTACAGTGGTAGCAAATCGAACCAGATTATTTGGAAATTGATGGGTAAATACAGAAGCTGCGTGACGGTTACGACGGCAAAGGTAAGTGTCCCGCGAAATTACAAGAGCCGAACTTAGGCACACCAAGTGTCGCGTAGCAAAATGTGAATCCACAAATAGGTGTGGTTAGTAAGTCCACTGGTACGGATTTTATTTCACCCGGAGGGTAGTATTTAGGAGGCCTAACCACCAAAAGCCTACTTATTACTTCCGTTGTCATCTCGTACTTTCTCACTCTCTGTGCTCGAAATTATACATGCTACATGTACAACGCTAGTTTTATACCAAAACAAAAATAGAAAAGCAAAAAAAGAACCTCCCAATGAATATGCTCCCACCTCTTCCTCTTACTCTCCCCCCCCATATCATGACTTATACGAGTCCTTGATCTTGAAATAGAGTTCCGTATCATAAAAGTTGTAGCTCGGATCCCATTCGCAGAACGGATGCTGTGACAACAATATCTCCGCTGTCGGTCGTTCGCCCGGGTTTCTGTACCGCATCAGTTAGCTTGCCATCTTCATCAACACACACACACACTCGACCAGTCAAACGTACACTTGGAAACAGTCTGCCATAAACGCCACCGCCAGCGGCGGAATCAGCTCCTCCACGTCCTCGGGAATCGGCGGCGTCTCTCCATTCGCAATCTTGTAAATGGCGCCCACCGCCTCTTCCTTGCTCCACGGCCGACGGCCCGCAAACATTTCCAGCACCACGCAGCCGAGACTCCAGATGTCCACCTTGGCGCTGTACCCTTCGCCCTGTGACCGAATCACCTCTGGCGCCATCCAAAACACTGAGCCCTGCATGTTGTTGGTCTTGTCGTTGCCGTAAATGTTATCCGTCTTCTTTGAGATGCCAAAATCGCTAATCTTGCACGTGCCGTCCAAGTCTAGCAGAATATTGTCCGCCTTGAGATCTCGGTGCAGAATACCTTCCCGGTGCAAGTACGCCAGCCCCGACAGCGTCTGCCGTGTCAGCGACGACACCACGGACTCTTCAAATCGACCGTGCTTTCGTAGACAAGACCCGATGCTGCCACCGGAAATATACTCGAGAAAGATGCTAATACTCGTCTCCTTGCGCTCGCATCCCAAGTACTGCACGATGTTGATGTGGTCCAAGTGCTGCATCGTGTCAATCTCTTGGTCCAGCGCCGCAACCATCTCCCGCATCTTGTTCTTGTCCCCGCCCGCCGCCTTTGCGTTCACCTCGACCTCCTTGACAGCCAAAAACTCTCCAGTCGTCGCATTCATACCCAAATACACACGTCCATAGGTACCCTTGCCAATCAGCTGGCCCTTGAACCAACGGAACGTTGTCTGTCGCTTTAGCCCCGTTTCTTGTATGTTGTCTGGCATCGCCACGCTGCCGCGCTGATCCGGCCGGATCTGCACAATGTTGGCGTTGAACATCTTGGTACTCTTTCGACGCATCAGATTCGAATTGTTCTTGCCCCCGCTTTGTGACATCGAGGTAAACCGCTTGTTAGCTTCGTGTGCACCGCGTGCGACTTCTCTGATAGATTTCATTCTACCCAGTCCACCCGATCGCTTCAGGCTTCTAGATCCGCCGCCATGGGAAGACATTGGTCGGTCGGAAGCCTTCAGTGTCGATTCATCCGATCCAAGCGTGTCCGCTTCGCCGTACAGTGATGGCTGTCTCGAAGGTGGGATTGCTGCTGGCATATTCGAAGCTTCCGCACCCGCCGAATTATTTGACGAGCTGCGCTGGTGCCCCGCTGCTCCAGTCTCGCTGACTATAGGCGAAGCAGTCGAATTGCTACCGACGCTGTCTTCCAGCACAGGCTCATCAAGGTCCAAGTTCGGGAAGAAGTCGTCGAGGTTGTTCAACAGTGCATCGGTAGGGGGACGATTGGCCCACACGTCCTTTTCGATGAATGATTTACGCCGAGACACTTTATCGTCGGCATCAAAGTTGCTTGATCCAGGCGTCGTAGGCGTGCGTCGTGAGCTCGCGGCGCTTCTGTTATCCTCCAGGTTCTCTGTAGCTGTGCTGGTTTGAGGAGATTGAAACGATACCGACACAACCTTGCTTTTAGGTCGCTGCGTATTGACTATGATGCTCGGTCGCTTGCTGCTTGCTCCAGGCTTACCCTTAGCCTTCCCTTTATCACGCCCGCCGAGGGGGATCTGAAAGAGGCCGTCGTCAGAGTCGTCGCTGTCATTGTTGACCGGAGTAGGGCGTTTTGTAGCCATCGGCGTCGCAAAGCTGACTTCTGAGCTTTTGCGCGAGTCGTTGTTACCGCGTTGTTGAACATTGTCTGGTGCAGGGTCAAAGTCAAACCTCTTCGGCATGAGTGTGCTTGGGCTCAGTTCCGAAGACGAATGTGGTGGCATCCCTACAGCTTGTGGTTTATTATCAGCTTGAGCGCGCGTTGGCACTGTGGTGGGGGTGGTTCCGTCGGGCGAGTAGTCAGGCACAGCAAATGACATATTGCCAGGACTCCACGTCACTTTACGTGAGCTGCCAGTAGCCTGGACCATCTCTGACCCGAATTCCTTCGCCTGACCGTTCGGCGAACCCTTCTTACCTGAGCGTTGAAGACCACCAGCAGAGCTACCAGACTGCAAGTTTGCCATGCTAGAAACAGAGCGTGGAGCGTTGGCGCTCGACTGCCCCACGGCGCCCATGCGGCGGCCGATTCCTGCCAAAGCGCTACCAATGCCTTCGGATGCGTCCATTTGTTGTGCGCTAGCCTGGCGGCTCTTAAATCCGTCCGGACCATCGGTGTTGGCGTGAACCAGGCGCCTGGGGCTGGGGAATCCGTCCGAGCCTGCAGCAGAACTACGCTTGCCGTGTCCGGGTTTCTTAAGGGAATTGGCCTTGAGCAATGTGGCGGAAGGGTCGCTCGGTGGTGCCGGTGGCTTCCTCTGGGGGAAGAGGTGCTCAGATGGTTTCCTGTCCTCAAACGGAGAGTCGCGGGGTTGGTCAAAGTCGACATTCCGTCCAATGATGCCGAATCCATTATTGCCAAGCTCCGGAGTATTGGGCGTGCTGCCCTTCTTATTGGCCTGTTTTCGCTTCTCCAGATATTCGCGCTGTTTTCGCTCCATTTCGGCCCGGTACTCACTGGCCTCCTGCGCAAGCGTTTTTTCGTCCATTCTGTTTTCCGATATGGTGTTGGATCTCGATGTCGGTGGCGATGAAATGGATCGTTGGCGAGAGCCGTTAAGTTTCGCATACGCTTCCTCGTCCATGCCGGGCGGCAAATGGTTCGGTGACAGCAGACCAGCTCCAGCTCCTGTGTTATTATTATTACTTCCGTTAAGATCCACGAAGAATTTCATCGTCGTGGCCTGTTTTGGCTGCGCTTCCTTGTAGGAAACAATCTGCTCGTCTCTCAATTCTTCCTTGTGCTCGAACAGCCCAAGCTCCGTCGCAAATAGTCGAGCGCTGCCTGAGTCGTTGATTCCTAGGCTCAAGCAGATTGCTCGTTTGATATCTGACGCTGACTCGGCAGGGGTAATATCGCACATTCGAAAGTTCCACGAGTCAAAGGTAGCCAGCACGAATAATCGGGCAGACTTCGTAGGGCTGCCGTGATCGAGGTTCATATCGCTGCCATGCGCCTCGCGAATGCCTAGCGATGTGGCCTTGGCAGCACCATTAGGCGAGTGCGGGTAATCCCCTTCGTCTGGTGACGGCATTGCACCCTCGTCACGCTGCTTCTTTTTCCGATGCATGAAACTGAGAAAGCTCTTAGAATCTTTTGCGGTGCCAGGTTCTGTCCCGGCAGAACGATCGCCAGATTCATGCGGTGACTGGCTGGACCGGCCGTCCAACGTACGGCTGCCGACGATGTCTCCAATATTCATCCCTCGACTGAACATGCTTGCCGCATCAGCAGGGACGCCAGACCCGTAAATGGCAGCATTAGAAGAGACAGAATCGGTGCTGTGCCTCGAACGGTGGCCAAATTTGCCAGAGTTGGGAGACGCGGTCATGGGGGCCGACGTAAACATTTTCTGCTGTGCGACGGGACTTCCACTTGCAGTTGGACTGTCGGAGCGTTGCGCTGTGCCACGATAAAGTGCCCCTTCGCTTATAGTGTTCTTCATAACCGAATTTCCAGGCCGTCCCGTGTCGCCTTCCGACATTTTGAGCGCAAGACGGTGGCCGCTCTCAGAGCTGGACATTGTTCCGGTATTCAAGGTGGGCATCGTCGTTGCTCTTGTTTGCGAAAATCGCCTGGCAGAGAAGCCCGGTCCAGGCGGATTGAGAGGGGTCTGCGGGAGATTGTCAGTAAAAAGTGAATCAAGTTAAGCGTCGCAGAGAGATTCATACGTTTGGTGAATCAGAAGGGTCGGCACCCGCACTTGGGATGGTCGCGCTTTGCCCACTGTTGGTAGAATCTTGTCTGCCATGCGATTTCGATTGCTCCACAGGTTTACCTGTCACAATGCTTCGAATCAAGCGTCTCATACGCTTTCCTTCATCGCGCTCTGCTGGCTGATTCCAAGGCACACCATTGTGTGTGCACTCTCGCGCAAGCTGGGGATAGACTTGCTGATGCATCATGCTGTGGTTTCCGCGCAGCCCATGTGGATTACCAAGCTCGAGGAACTGCAGCCCACACAGATGCAGCGCTCGAAAGGTTTCCTGCCATTCTCTGGAGAACATATTTTGCGCCAGCCAGAGGAGCACGGTGTCCAATGGCCACTGCTCAGCCATTTCTGGGGAAATCAATCCTGCGCCTGCCATGCCAGATCCACCAGCGAATCCTCTGGTTTGTGCAGCTGAAAGCATATATTGCTGCACCCTTGCAGAGGTATCCTCTAGAGTCGTTCCACTGCCATTTTCTGGCATTGTCAGTCCCGCGGCTGAGTCTGATGGCATGTGATCCTCGCCGCCGAAGCCGGGGATGCCGACTCCTTCGCCGTACGAGTTTGCACTCGGTATATAGGTCGCGCTCATGGCATCACTCGGGGGTGGCGGCGGAGGCATTGCCATGGCTTGTTGTCGGGCAGCCATCTGTGCGTGAATCTTTGGGTTGTAAGGCTGGTGCTGGCCTGGCGCCGGCGGCGGCGGAGGCAAATTGAAGCCGCCTCGACCGTCATACATTCGACCATAGTTGCCATGCCACGTTGGCTGCTGCTGCTGCTGAGCAAGAGCACTACCTGGTGGAGGACCTGGCGGCGGGGGTATCATGACACCAGGCGCAGTGCCGGGCGGCGCAGGGTATCGCGGCGGCGGCGGAGGGACGTTCATGATGCTGCCCATCTGCGGCCCGTTCATAGGAGGCGACGATATCGGCGGCGGCGGTGGTGGCATCTGAAAGGGCCGCGTCGGATCGTTATTCGAGACATGTCTTTGGCCGCCTGGATACATGATGGGCGACTTCGAGGCCTAGCTTCGAGGGGCAGGGAGCTTGGGGCGATGGCGCCAGCGCAGGCTGAAACGATTGTCGAGTGCGGAACCGGCGTCCGATAGGAATCGACATGGGTAGGCGCAAGCAACTACAGAGAAGCGAGCCTCAGTCGTCGTCAGTAATGGCGATGTTGGGCGAAGCTGTTGCAGGCCACTGGGCTGGAATTGCTCGGCGGCTACAGGCCCGCTCGACTGCGCTGCACGCTGGTGGCTTTTGGCGGTGACTGGAGACCGGGGATAAGGCGCGTTCAGTATACCGACAACTGCACCTCGTAGACAGTCGCCGTCGTCGTTCGAACCAGGGAAGGGCCCTTTAAGATGGTACAAGAGGAGGAAATAGAAATACCAGACAAAGGAAAGAGGGACGACCAAGGGTCCGTGGTGCTTTGGGCGCTACGATAAGTAGTGGAGAGCTGCCCACTGGCCGGGGATTTTGCTAGCTGGTCCCGGGGGTGATGCTGGCGCCAGTCGCTCTCCACCTTGAGCCGGGGTGGTGACGATGTGATGCAGGCAGCTTAGTCACGCCAAGGCCGCACTTCAACGCTGAATCTTCAATATAATATTGCAACCTAGAATGCTGATGCTATCATAAAAAAAAGAACCAAAATGTTCCTTAAAATAGTCCTTTCATAAAATCTACACAGTGCGGATGGCCTAGCCACGTCCTCGCCTTACATCAAACTGCAGCTATTGAGATAGCCCTGCTGGCACTGCTGCAAGTATGAATCTTCTTCTGCCGTAGCAGCGAGAACATTGTGCTTCCGGACCAGTCCAGTCACAGTAATGCTTTGTTCGCCCTCGGGATGCCACCATTTCAGCCTCTGCAGCGGGACACCCTCGTCTTCGTCCACACTAATCTCCCACTTGCCCGAGGTCACGGCAATTTCGCATTCGTCTCGCGGGAAGTGGAACTCGGGCAGGTACACCACCGTCGGAAACTTCTCGTCGGTCACCTTGGGTGCCGATAGCTTTAGATCATACGCGCACCGTCGCAAGTCAAAGCCGGCCGAAAGAACGTGTCCTGCCACCACGGTGGCAGTGGGTCGGATAAAGGCTTCAGCAGCACGATATCCAGGCGCATTCGTCAGTTCAAGGTTATTGAGGGACGGCGTTGAGCTGATAGGCGGGCTTGTCATCGATCGACGGAGATTCGCGGGGTTGACACTATTCTCCTCTGGCAAGCTGATGTTCGAGTCAGAGTACCTGGGCAAGGCAGACGTCGGGGGAACAAGGTCGTCTTGCGAAAAGATGGACAGATCTTCGCCGTTCCAGTTCTCGCCCCATTGATGCACATTGTTGGCGCTGTACACCCATAAACAGTGGCCCTCCATGCCTGACCCTTCAGCAGCAAAGTAGTTTGCATCTAGTGCCGCAGCTTGGCTGCTATAGTCACCCGTCGTATAGGCCTTCTTGTCATCCATATCATACGGGATGCCAAACTCAGTCAGCAAACAAGGGTGATTACCAGTGCGGTCAATTCCTTCTTGCCGAAGTGTGGCAAGCTGGTCTTTTAAGCAATTTCGAATAGCAGTCTCTCCGATTTTGATGGCGAATGCCGGGTGTAGATACTTGCCACGCAAGACACCGACCACGTCAACGTTCCAAGTGCTATTCCAGTGCTTGGTCATCAAGGTTATGCCATCGTAGTAGTGAGGTGTAAACACAAGCAGTCTATCGTCATCTGCGGTGCCTTTGATCTCAGGGGGGAGCTCCAGGGTCGGAAACTGCATCAGCATGATACAGTCTTTGTGGATAGCTCTGCAGGCGTTTTTGTATCTCCGCCAAAAGTCCATAAAATATGTGTTTGTGAATTCCGGATAGTCAATGTTTTTGCCAGTCTCCGGGTTATTGGCAAAGTAATCCTTTCTCAACAATGTATCGGTGGCGGGGTCCCAGACACCATGCTGCGCCCAGATGCATTCTCCAAGTTTCCAACCAGGGTCTCGCTTCCAGCCGTATCTTGAGTCATCGTAGCCAACAGGCAGCCAAGCAATTTCGCCTTCGGGGTCGACCAGTTCCGTGCCTGTCTTGTATGGTCCCATACCACCCATATCCCAGGTGTCAACCTCACAAGCACGGCCCATGCCCGTCAGGAGCGTTTGCCATATCGTTGGAGAAGTGCCCTTCTTCAGATGCTGAGCTTTGGGAATGACGGTAAGGTCCTGGTATCCAATCATGCATTTATTCGGCTCATTCAGACTCTCCCAGCCCATGACAACCTCGTTCTCGAGGTCACCAGCCTCATGTATGCGCTTGGCCAGGTGTGCGCATGCATTGACGAAGTGATTCTGCAGGTAGTCCTGAATATTTACCCCATCAATTATGCACTTGGGCGCAAACGCTTTGCCAGCGAAAAACATGGTGAAGATGGTTCCCGTAGCGAGTCGGAAGTAGTTGGTGGACCAGATCATTTTGGGGAACTGGCTTGGGTCTGGCCATGTGTTGTGCACAATCGCGGCCTGGGTTGCGGCGAAGGTTTCTGGGTTCAAGCCACAAGCATAGATTGTCCACATCGGTGCACCTGAGCCTCCCGTAAATCTCGACCAAACATCTTGGTGCGGATCCATGAAGATGTAAAAGCCAAACGATTTAGCGACGCGCAGCACCTCGATCGTGTGCTGAATGAATTCTTCATCGTATTTGCCAGGCCCAGCGGCCTCGATGGCCTCCCAGGTAAACACGTATCGAATGGTATTGAAGCCATATCTTCTGAGACGAGCAAAGTGTGTCGCCGCTTCGTCCTTGGGGAATGGTCGGTTGTGGAATGTTACATTGTCGCCGTCGAAGAAGCGCTCGCTAACGTGGGACGGCTGGTCCGGTTCGCTGGGCAGCTTGCTGTCGCCAGCCACATTAATCCCGCGGAGGATTACTTGGCGACCCTGTTTGTCTCGAAACTGGCCGTCCTCAATCGTCAAGCGGAATGCAGCCATGGTCGAGGTCAGCGAGCGTCGCACCCGCTCGCGATACTGGCTCTAGTCGTTGGTGGAGCGGCAGCGAACTAGGGAACGGCCCAGTGTCGCCAAGTGTGCGTTTCGATTCGAAAGAGTTGGTAATTTATCGACTCGAAGGGAATCTAAGTAGAAAGACAAAGGATATAGCGCTCGATAAAAAGCCAAGATGAAGGAAGAGAAGGATGGACTAGTGGTCGCAAAATGGCAGACACCCTGACCAAGCGTCCAGTCGGTGCTTCAGCGTGACATGCCCGCCTGAAAGCGCTGTGAGATTCTCCACCCGGAGTGGCGGGGTGCCGACGTACCTTAGCGCTGGCTGGTGGAAGTAACCAGCCAAAGACGCCAAAGACCACAGCGCTCCCCATCGCGACCCGATCGGTTTTTTCAGTGGCGTGCCTACTGGTACCTAGGTTGGTGTTGGTAGCTGCGTACCCAAGGTATCTTTCAGCGACTGGCTCCACTGAAAAGACCGAGCTGCAAAAACACGACCAGAACCCGATATACACGCAAGCCATCTTTCCGAGCAGCCCAAGCGCATACCATTTACTCTGTTGGGCTAGCGCAATGTAGATACGCAAAAGGACAAAGAGGCTTCCGAACCAAGGCTTCTGACCAATGCGCCCGGGCCCATTCGCGAGGATATGCAGCCAGCAGCTGGGCAGTTTACGGCAAATAATTTGCTGAATAAAAATGTCAAATCCCAAGACCTGAAATAAAGATGTTATCAAATCCTGAAGTAATAGCATAGACTTAATTTGCCACACATCTATCTACTCACCCACCACACATCCACGCCACTCTTGTAGCGGGGAATCTCCGGGTAGCCCCGCTAGAGCTCACCAAACCTCCACGACAACAGCCAAAACTTCACATTACCTCATCGCTCATTGCTCACTGGGCATGCTCTTGTATCTAGCCAATTGTAAAAATTGCTAGGCAATACACCCAGTTCAAACGATTGTTCTTGCACAAACAGGCAACGACATGCGCGTTGCTTCCGCGTAGATTTTACTCCACGCCAACCCCCGCCATCTGCCCTATGGCAAACAAACGCCTGGACTGTCCTACAAAACGCACCTTACAACACCATGTCAGGCTCTAAAGCTGCCTTAAAAGGCATCAATGATGCCGTCAAATCCCAAAACTTCGACGATGTCATCACAAAGTCCCAAGACTTGCTGAAAAAGGACTCTCAGAACTATCAGGCGTGAGTGTGGTTGTTGGGCGAACTCTACATTGCCAAGATCACTAACAGTCTTTACCAGGAACATATTTTTAGCATTTGCTTTGGACAAAAAGGGCAGAACAGAAGACGCAGAAAAGGTCTACAAAACAGCAGCAAGCCTGCGTCCCGAAGACGGTCAAGCCTGGCAAGGTCTGATCAAGCTCTACGAGAAGCAAGGTGCACAAAAGCTGGGAGACTATCAGCATGCCGTCGTCAATCTTTCACACATCTTTCACAGAGCCGACGATGCGTATAGATCTCAGGATGTTGCAGACAAATTTATCGACTTTGCACGAGTCAGGGGAGATCGTCTCCAGTACGCCGACGCTCTATGGATCAGGCTGCCTGAGAGCCCTCTCTATTCTATTCTAGAAGGTCGATTCCCTGCACCAGCCAAGACTTACGAAACCATCGCGGTGATTCTCGAAGATTTCGAAAAGAAGCGCATCAACACCCTCGTTGGAGAACGGAGAACTCGGCTCGGTGCTAGACTGAACGAAGTCACTCTCGAGGTGAAACGTGAAGTCTATGCGCAAAGCAAACTAGAAACCGTTTACCAGCAGCTCATCAACTGGACTACCGACGATGAACTGAGACGCACATACGAAGAGAAGCTTATTCAGTATTGCCATGATCGTCTTCTGGCCCTCCCGGCAGGCGAGCACAAGACCGCGGAGCTGGCAAAGGTGGTTGGCCTTGCCAACGACATGGTCGTAATCAAACACCCGTTCCGACTTGCATGGGATATTGCCATCAACTGGCAAGATCACAAGGAAATCAAGGACTGGAGCCCCGAATTAATACACGGCTATTGCGCTCACTTCCCGGAAAGTGATCTGTACAAAGTCATCACGGCTTTCCTCACCTCGCCCATATCGCCGTTTCCCGCCGCTACCGCCTCACAGAGGCCATCTGCCGATGAGCTGACTGATGACAGTGATGATGATGACGAAGGCGGCGTTCCCACCTCAGTCGTCCCTCTCAGCGACGAAGATCGCATCATTATGATTACAGAAGGCATTGCTGGCACAGAATCATCATTCGCATATCGGCTTGTTGGCGAATTCTTTCTTCATTATGGAGAATATGAAAGTACAGTCGAATATATGCGAAAAGCGCTACCATATATAGCCAAAGAGCAGTCGTTAAGCACGTATGACTTTACAAAAACGGCAGATGCCTACTCGCTGTGTCTGGGTACCTCGCTGGTTTACTATCAGTCACCTCGACACCACGCTGAAGCAAAGAACCTCTTCGAGAAAGTCTTGAGTCACGATGCTACAACTACCCGTGCCATGATCGGCGTGGGTCTAATATACGAAGAGGAGGAGGAATACGATCAAGCTATCGATTTTCTTGAGCGAGCTTTGCAGAAAGATGCCAAGAACATCAGAGTCAAGTCAGAAGCTGCATGGGTAAAGGCACTCAAGGGCGACTATCAGCCCGCCTCTGATGAGTTGCGCGAATGTCTACAGGTTCTGGATGTCAAAGAACCAAACAAGGAGCTTTTTGCAGACGCACAGTATCGTCTGGGTTACTGCCTGTGGAATCTTGACTCATCTCGCCAAGCCAGAAAGCAGCGCAAGGGAGAGTGTGCTTACGCATACTGGCTCGCAGCTCTCAATAGCAACCTCGACCACGCGCCATGCTACACGATGCTAGGCATTTTTTACAATGACTATGCAAATGACAAGAAACGTGCCCGTCGCTGTTTCCAAAAAGCTCTTGAGCTGTCTTCCGCGGAGGTCGTCTCCGCTGAGCGCCTCTCGCGCTCCTTTGCCGATGATGGCGACTGGGATAGAGTTGAGCTGGTCGCCCAACGCATAGTAAACTCTGGCAAGGTCAAGCCACCTCCGGGGTCCAAACGAAAGGGCATCAGCTGGCCATTCGCAGCTCTTGGGGTTGCGGAGCTAAACAAGCACGAGTATCACAAAGCCATCGTGTCATTCCAGTCTGCACTTCGACTCGCACCAGAGGATTACCACTGCTGGGTAGGTCTCGGTGAGAGTTACCACAATTCCGGAAGATACGTCGCAGCGACCAAGGCAATCATGAATGCTCAAAGGCTGGAGGAGCAGTCAGAAAAGGACATGTCGGCCGATGCCTGGTTCACTAAATTCATGCTTGGTAATATCAAGCGTGAGCTTGGAGAATATGACCAGGCCATTGAGCTCTATCAGTCTGTCATCAAGACTCACCCGGGTGAGGAAGGTGTCATTATTGCATTGATGCAGACTATGGTGGACAATGCTCTGATTAGTGTCGAGAAGGGGCAGTTTGGCAAGGCGATTGAGTTCGCTACGGAAACAGTCAAATTTGCTACGGCGGCGGAAGAAAATGTTCTGGCGACTTTCAACTATTGGAAGACTGTTGGTGACGCTTGCTCAGTATTTTCCTCTGTCCAAAGCCGTACCCCCGATTTTCCCTTGGGCGACATTCGAGCTATACTGGCCAAGGCTCCGAAGGAGTCGTTCGAACTTTGCGCCGATGTTGATAGAGTCGGCACAGATATTGTCTTCGCTGAAGGAATCTATCCCGCAGACGAGCAATTGGGGGTCGAGCTGACGAGGTGCATTCAAGCTACCATTTTGTGCCACAAGGTTGCTGTCCATGCCGTATCCAAAGACATACACGCCCAAGCCGTAGCCATGTTCAACCTCGGCTGGGCTGAATTTAGGGCACACTCCTGCCTGCCCTCCCATTTGCGCAAAAAGTCTAGCAACTACCTCAAGGCAGCCATCAGATGCTTCAAACGGGCTATTGAGCTCGAAGCCGGTAATGCCGACTTTTGGAATGCGCTAGGTGTCGCGACAAGCGAAGTTAACGGCTCCGTCTCCCAACACTCATTTGTGCGAAGCATCCACATAGATGAGCGCAGCCCTGTGGGGTGGACAAATCTTGGCGCTCTCGCTCTGTTGTCTGGCGATTTCACGGTAGCCAATGAAGCTTTCACCAGAGCCCAGTCTACCGATCCCGACTACGCACATGCATGGCTTGGCCAGGCATTTGTCGCTCTCCTGTACGGCGATACCAAAGAATCCCGGGGTCTCTTTACACACGCGATGGATATATCCGAGGCGTCTTCTCTGTCAGTTCGTCAGCAATACTCGTCATCCATGTTTGATCATATTCTCGTGGGGCCGACGAATACCACCATCGCTTCCCTCTTGCAACCCGTCTTTGCACTCAACCAAGTGCAGAGCATGCGGCCGCAGGACTTTGCCTTTGGTCACCTTGCCAGCTTGTTTTTGGAACGCACTCACGACCACACTCATGCAGTGGAAATTCTACAAAACATTTGCTCCAGCATAGAAGCGGACTACGAGCAGACGGAATCTCCTCTGAGCCTTGCACGATTCACACTGGCAAGAATCGATCTGGCTCGCGCGTACCTTGCGTCCAAGTCGTATGAGAAAGCCATTGAATGCGGGGAGATGGCGCTTGGACTAAGCAGCGACGAGCAGGACAGCGAGCTAACCAGTGAGCAACGCAAGAAGGCGCGACTCTCGGCGCACTTGACAGTCGGTCTGGCTCAATTCTACGAAAAAGACTTTGGTGAGGCGGAAAAGTGCTTCGAAGGCGCTCTAATCGAGTCTGACAACAATCCTGATGCAACATGCCTGCTGTCACAGGTCTTGTGGGCTCAAGGCACAGAAGACTCCAAAGAAAACGCGCGGTCGTTGCTGTTTGAGGTCATTGAGGCGCATCCTGACCACGTGCAGAGTGTGCTGCTGCTCGGCGTGATTGGCCTGCTCGACGACGACGAGGGCAGCCTGGAAGCTGTCACCGAAGAGCTGCAGGGCCTGCGCACAAACGACAAGGTCACCAGCAAAGAGCAGTCACAAATTGGCGAGGTGCTGCGCGCCATTGCCGCGCTCGCCGAGGGTAAGACGGCTGACGAGGCCGTGGCGCAGATGCAGACGGACATCATGCTGCACCCGCACCTGCCGCATGGCTGGTCGGCACTAGCGGCGTCAGCAGGCGACAAGTATGCCGCGCAGACATCGCTCAAAGTGGCGCAGAGGGGCATCCCGCCTCGCGGGCAGCTAGACGCGGCGGATTTAGGCCACTCTTATGCTGGTACCGGCGCGGTTGCCGATTCGCAGAGAGCGGCGTTCCTCGCGCCATGGGAGACGGCGGGGTGGTCGTCGCTGAAGCTGGCGACGGAGGGAATCTAGAAGTATACGCATATGTATAGGCGTTGGCATAGAAAGCGAGGTTACAGTGTCATAGAAACTCTGAATATACGATGAATTACATGACGGATACAAACGGTTTGTTGTTTATAATTCAACAGCGACAAGTGCAAGGGATAGGCGTAAGCTAGTTGTCGTGATAGTCGGCAGTGGGGCTCGAGCGAATTGCGAAATAAATCCAACGCTTCATTTTTTATTGCTTTTTCATTTTTACTTGTAGTAAAAGTCCATACAGTAGTCATCATTATCAGACATAATATTTTTCCTTCTGTTGTAGGCGGTTGGCATTCAATACGTAGGGACTGTCAGTGTTCCGCCCCTGGATTAGACCAGAAGCACCCATGGTCCGTGCACGGCGATGCGAAAAGGCGGCAACAATTTTTTGGAGCTCCAAAGAAAGAGAGCTTCGACGGCCCCGCGGTGACGACCCTCCGACAACCGCCTCTCCTGGATCCTCGAGAAAACCGCATCAACACGTCCATTTTCGGCATCTAGGACACGGCGTCTCTCGCACAATACCGCCATCATGTCTTTCGGAGGCCAGACTCCCACCATTATTGTCCTCAAGGAGGGTGAGTCGCTACCCCACCGCCCGCTGCCACACACAAAACCACACACAATCTAGGCAGCGCCGCGCGCACGATGATATCGCCATGTGCTCGCCTCCCACCGTCCTTTGGCTAACTATTGGCTCTCTCCTCCAGGCACCGACACGTCCCAGGGCAAGGGACAGGTCATCTCCAACATCAATGCCTGTCTCGCTGTCCAGAGCACGATAAAGTCGACCCTTGGACCCTATGGTGGCGATCTGCTTATGGTAGATGAGAATGGCAGGCAGACCATTACTAACGATGGTGCTACCGTTATGAAGGTTGGTGACGAACTTTACTGCCTTAAGTGCAGTAGTGCGGCCTAGCAGTGTGTTGCTAACTCCCGACAGCTCCTCGACATTGTTCATCCCGCCGCCCGCATTCTCGTCGACATTGCACGATCGCAAGACGCCGAAGTTGGCGACGGTACCACCTCGGTCGTCGTCTTCGCCGGTGAAATCCTCAAGGAGGTCAAGGAGCACGTGGAACAGGGTGTCAGCTCACAGATCATCATCAAGGGTCTGCGGAGAGCCTCCAAGCTAGCCGTCAACAAGATCAAGGAGATTGCTATCCCCACCGACGATACCAACCAGCGCGATACCCTCAACAAGCTGGCCGGCACCGCCATGACCAGCAAGCTCATCAAGCGCAACACAGAGTTCTTCACAAAAAGTAGGCCGCCACAAGTCCCCCTCCGCATACAACTTTGCTAACGTGTCCAAGTGGTTGTCGATGCCGTCCTCTCCCTCGACCAAGACGACTTGGACCACAAGTTGATTGGCATCAAGAAGATTCCCGGCGGCTCCCTCACCGAGTCTCGCTTCGTCAACGGTGTCGCCTTCAAGAAGACCTTCTCCTACGCCGGTTTCGAGCAGCAGCCCAAGGCTTTCAAGAAGCCCAAGATTGTCTGCCTCAACGTTGAGCTCGAGCTCAAGGCCGAAAAGGATAATGCCGAAGTCCGTGTTGAGCAGGTCTCCGACTACCAGGCTATTGTCGACGCCGAATGGCAAATCATCTACAAGAAGCTCGAGGCCATCGCCGCCACTGGCGCCAAGGTTGTCCTCTCCAAGCTTCCCATTGGCGATCTCGCCACCCAGTTCTTTGCCGACCGCGACATTTTCTGTGCTGGCCGTGTCACCTCTGAGGATATGGAGCGTATCGTCCAGGCCACCGGTGCCGTCATCCAGTCCACCTGTTCCGACATCCTGCACGAGCACCTCGGCACCTGCGGCATCTTTGAGGAGCGCCAGATTGGTGGCGAGCGATTCAACTTTTTCGAGGACTGTCCCGAGGCCAAGACCTGCACGCTGGTGCTGCGTGGTGGCGCCGAGCAGTTTATTGCCGAGGTTGAGCGGTCGCTGCACGATGCCATCATGATTGTCAAGCGTGCCATCAAGAACCGTATGATCGTTGGTGGTGGCGGCGCCGTCGAGATGGAGATCTCTGCATACCTGCACCAGTACGCCGACAAGAACATCCAGCACAAGGAGCAGGCCATCATCAAGGCCTTTGCCAAAGCTCTCGAGGTGATCCCCCGCCAGCTGTGCGACAATGCCGGCTTCGATGCCACCGACATCCTGAACAAGCTGCGCGTGGAGCACCGCAAGGGCGCCACCTGGGCCGGTGTCGACTTCCAGAACGAGGGCATCGCCGACATGGTTGAGCGCTTCGTCTGGGAGCCTGCCCTGGTCAAGGTCAATGCCCTCCAGGCCGCCACCGAGGCCAGCTGCCTGATTCTCGGCGTCGACGAGACCATCAGAAACGAGGAGAGCGCGCAGCCACAGGCCCCCGGCCAGCTGCCTCCCGGCACGGCCCAGCGCGCTCTGAGAGGACGTGGACGCGGCATGCCCCGCAGGTAAATCCAAAGTAAAGAAAAAAAGAAATGGAAATACGAGGACCGGGACATATGAAGAAAAAAATCGGTTCATAAAAAGCATTGTGAGACGTCTGGATCTGTGAGATACCTAGAATAAAGAAAGCTCTATAGATTTTATGGAGAAGTGGCTTCCGTAAAAGAACGTTGTTAATCAGTATGCGGATGTCCCGTCTTGATGTTGATAATATGTGCTGAATATTCATTTATATACCGCTTTGTAGCGAACCTACCAACTCCAAATGGGTATCATGTAAAGGAAAATCCAAAGGAAAATCCGGAAAAAGCCTACAAACTCCGCGCCATGTCATGTCCATCCCCCCGTATCTCGCAACACAGAATCATCCAAATCGTCCATGTCCGCATCCGCCTGCCCACCACCACCACTACCTCCAGCGCCGCCTTCATTCCCACTACCCCCGTTCTGTTTGTCCGGCTTCGTCAGCACCGCCATGTCGTCCTCGTCGTGCTCAATCAGCATCTCCAGGTCGCGATCCATCGCCGCGCGGCGCTCCCTCTCCGCCGCGCCGCCCTCGTCGTCCTCGGTCGCGTGCAGGAGCGCCTGAAAGTCGGCGTGCGGGTGGTAGCCGTCAAAGGCGTGGAGGCCGTCGACGTCGACGTCGGCGTCGTGGTTCATGATTTGCGGGTCAATCGGCTGGTAGACGCCGACGCCGTTGGCCGCGTGGTTGTGCAGGAAGCCGCCCGTGGTCTGCGAGGGCCGCAGGACCGAGATGTCGCTGGGGTTGGCGTACGGGCCGGGCCCCCTGCCGTGGTTGTCGTCGTCGTCGTGAAGCAGTGGGTGGCCGCCGCCGCCGGTGGTGGTGGATGGGGAGGACGATAGTGCGCCGGCGAGCAGCGTGCTGTTGGTGTGGGGGGTGCGCAGGCCCAGCACGCGGTCGTTGTCAACGATGGTGGTGTCTTTGGAAAGAGGCCTCGTGTGATGAGGCGGTTCGGGTCGCGTGCTCCGTGGTGGTGAGGGGAGCGGGCGTGGGAGTGTCGGCAGACCAGCGTTGTCGTTTTCAGGCGTGGGCGAGCGGGAGCGCTTGACGCCGGCCACAGGCGTTGTTGGCTTGGAAGCCGCTGTCCGCGTGGCCGCCGGCCCTATTGTAGTTGTTACTGTTGTTGTTGTTGTCGCAGCCGCCGCCGCTGCTGCTGCTGCTGCTGCCCCACCATTGGTATTCGTGCCGGGTGGTGCCTTGGCGACGAGCTCCTTGCAGTCCTTGCAGAGGCGAATTACGTCGCTGACCGTCTCCTTGATGCGGCTCCAGTGGTATTTTTCCGCGATAATGGCCGTCGTCTTGTTGATGCCGCCGTGGTGGGCGCTGTGCGTCTCGCGCGCAATCTCGTACTGCCGGGCCGGGTCCGACACGACGAGCTTGTCCTTGAGCATGAGGGTGTCGCCGTCGTCGAGCAGCTTGTAGTGCGTGGCCGCGGAGCGCAGGCGGCTCTTCTCGGCGCGGTCCGCGCCGTTGGGGTACCGCCCAAACTTGAGGTAGTAGCGGATCTTGTCGAAGCGCTCCTCGCTGACGACGAGCAGGTCGTCGCCGGCGCCGAGGCCGCCCTCGCCGGGAACACCGCCCTCGCCGGGCATGCGCGGCGGCGGCAGGTCCCGCCCGTAGATGATGGCGTCGACGAGCCGGTCCGGGTGGCTCTTGAGGTTGCCGCAGCCCTTGACGCGGCCGATGCGCTTGAAGCCGAGCGCGTCCCAGATCTTGCACGAGGCGACGTTGGTCTCGTAGACGAGGTTGAAGACGCTGTACGTGTACCCCAGCCGCGGCGCCCAGTCAATGTACGACTCTCCCATGAGCCGGCCGACGCCGCGGTTTCGGGACGCGTCCGTCACCAACAAGCCGCCGTTGCAGATGTGGCTGCTGCGGCCCGGGTAGTTGGGCTTGATGTAGAAGCTCCCCAGGCAGTCGCGCGCCCAGTCATGGCTATCCGGGATGTCATCGGCGCTCTCAAAGTCGCCGAGCAGCATGACGGCGCCAAAATTTTGGAACCAGTACGCGGCGAAGCCAGCCGGTGTAAACGTCTCCATCATCGGGTACGTGTCGCCGCCCTCAATCTCGCGGTTGATCTGCCCGCAGAGGTAGGTGACGAGCGACTCGGGCACCTGGTGCTGCGCTGACACGATGGGCAGGATCGTCGCCACCGTCTGCCGGTCCCGGAGCGTCACCTTGCGCGGCACGAGCGTCTCCGGCAGCGGCGCCCCGGGGTCGGGGAACGGAGCCTGCCCGGAGACGCGGTAGATGGTGGGGCTGGACGGGTCGTCGACAACGGCAGGCATGGCTGCGGCATGAGCTGGGAGGGCGGGCGATTTTTTTTCTTTATAATAATGCTCTGGGCTGTATAATACTGGTATTCTTCTGCATCGATAGCCAACTCGTACTTTTTGCTATTCTTCTTCTGCCGCCGCGGTAGTCTCGTGTAAGTGACTTACACCTATGCAGCTGGGCCGGCAAGAGGGACGGCGCTCTGGGCTTCTGGGGGCGCGCAGTCCACTGTAGAACAATGCCCTACAAGGCAGGCTACAGCGGTCTGCCGCGGTCTGCTGCAGTGCAACAAGCCAATTAATCCTGCAGTGCGCCTTGCTTCCGATGGCACTAGGAAAGGGACCCTGTCCCTGGAAGTACCCTGGTTTGAGAGCTGCGGTGGTGTTCTGAAATGTGCTGCTTTTTTTTTCCTTGCGCTTGTTGGTAAGGGAACTTCGCAGGACCAGATTTTACGCAGGTGTGCTGGCGTTTTCTGCGAGGCCCCGGTGCAGGAACATGTATTGTTCCGATGGTCCAGGCCAAGCGCTTGGCTTGCAGTGGGGTAGCATAAGTTCCATACGATATAGTAGATCCTGCTGGTGGTGGAGCGTACGAAATCTTTGCCTAATCAATGTGGACAACCATCATAGCGAGATGTGCCTTGGCAATGCTGAGCAGAGTACAGAGTATCGCAAGAATTTAAAATTGAAACTTTCTTCCATTGCTTCCCTCAGTATTTAGGGCTCAGAAGTCGGAACCGCGCCTTTTTATCGACATGTCACTGTACAGGCGCAGACTCAGCACTACGACAGTCATTAATACGAGCTTCGACACGCAAATCCTAGTATACATCCATTCAACTATACAGGCTTTACGTGCTGAATATTCTAATTTTACATGTTTTTTCCACTGTCTTCTCTACCACCTTGCTGTTTGTACACCACGGCCCCAGGCCTTACTTGCGAATCTCGCCAATCTCCGACTCGAGCGCAGAAGCATGGCCCTTGGCTGTGTCCAAGCTGGCCGCAATCTCGCCGGCCTTGGCCGCCAGGTCCACAACGGGCGCATCCGCTTCGAGAGCCTCTTCGATGGATGTCTCAGCCATCATGTTGACCATCTCGGCCTCGCTGACCGACTTGGCAGCGCCGTCGTACTCGGTCTGCAGGATCTGGAGTTCCTCCTCGTTGAAGCCGACCAGGTTGGCCTGCATGCGGCCCATGACCTCCTTGCGCTGCTGCACAGCAGTTTTGATATCCTTGTGCATCTGGCTCTCCAGCGACGGGGGCGTCTGCCATGTCACGTTGCCATTCTTGGCCTCGGCAAGACGGCGCTCCTGGCCGCGTTGACCGGCACGGCCCAGGACACCACCAATGACGGCGGCAGATCGTAGACTATCGATTTGTTAGCTCCTTGTTTCTTTGCATGTGTTATAGGTGCAGCAAGTGGCATACCTGTCGTCGTTGGCGGGAATTGTATATGATACCCAGGTAGGGTTGGCATTAGTATCGATGACACCAATGGTGGGCACGCTTGCCAGACCGCATTCGTAAAGCAGCGTATAGTTCTCCATGGGGTTCAGGCACACGACCAGGTCCGGCACCAGCGGGCGCGCGGTATTCTTGAACGCGTCGAAATCACGGAGCTCCTTGTCCTTGCCGTCTACGACCTTCATGCCCTTGTTCTTGAGAATCACATCACGGTTCGTAATGCTGCCCGGGATCCATTTCGTATACAGGTGGCACGCACCCGCCAGTTCGGCCGCGCGCGTCACAATCTCCATCTGGCCGGGACGGTTGCCCACAAACAGGACGAGGCCGCCGCGGTACGCCACGTCCTCGACGACGCGGGCCGCCCGGCGCAAGTGCGCCGCCGTCGCCTCGAGCGAGATGACGTGGATACCCTGGCGGGCACCGTAGATGTAGCGCGCGTTGGCCGGGTTCCACAGCGACGTGTTGTGGCCCATGTGCGTCTGCGAGGCCATCAGCAGCTCCAGCGACACGTCCTCGGGCGCCGGCGGGTTCGCAATCAGCTCCGCCGGCACGTACCGCCGCTCGACCCGCGTGCCCACCGCCCGCGTCGACCGCTGCACCCGCTCAAACTCGGCGTACTGCTTCTTGGCCGAGAGATGCCGGCCGCCGACCTCGTGCGGTTTTGTCCACTGTGACCCGTAGTGCTCGTGGCCCGTGTTGGTGCTCAGGCTGATGGAGGCGTTGTCGCGGCGCTGCTTCTTCTTGGACGACGAGAAGAGCTTGGGTGCTGCTGGCTGCTCCGTCTGCGCCTCGGGCCAGGCGTGTGTCGTCGGCGTCGCTGTCGGTGTCGAGTTTGTCGTGAGATGGCGCAGGAGCGCTGAGCGTGTGACAGGGGCAGCCAATTGGCGGCGGCCTAAGCAGAGGGAGTCAGTATGCTGGTGTCAACTTTGTTCCAATTGTCATTATTAATGGCTTACCATGCCGCACCGCAACGTTGCGTATTATCATTTTTGTTTGCCGTGCTAGGAGATTGCCTCCTAACTGCGCATGACCGGTTTGTCGACAGCCAAATTTTAGGATTGTCCAGACACGCACGACTAGCCGGACCCAGAATTTTCCGCCCCGCTTCAGTGTTCACATCGAGCAGGTACAAGTTTATCAGTCAGCCTACACAGCCAGCGGTATTCAGCACAAGCTTATATGTTATCTATCAATTTTTCGGTTATTATCTCGTACAGCTACGTGCTGTTGACTCGTATGCCGCGATTTCCCACAAAGCCAGCAGTAGCTTCCCTGTAAGAGCGCTGGGCCAGACAGCCTCCCTAAGCTATGTTGAGTTCAAATTGAACCAGGCTTGGCAGGAGAGTATACTGATTTCGAAGTGTAGCGGCTTCTCTCACAGACATGGGGCTTTGTTGTTTAAATAGCATTTGGACACGCGCAATCTTGAAGTAAACGGGCCGGGGCTCGCGGCGCCACCACGTAAACAAACGCTTACAAGCTGGCGATGCCCAACCAAACTCGGTCAACCAATTTAGCATTTGTCAATTCTTCTGAGAACACATTTTGGTGTTTCTGCATTTTCTCGCATTTATCACTACCTCACATGCAAAATATGGACTGCTAGCTGAGACCCCTCTGCTCTCCGCCAAATCCGTCATGTGGTCGCTACCCTATATTCCTGCAATGCTTTTTGCCGTGGTCTTTTTCATGGCTCTCCCTTGGATGGTACGCAATTTCACTAATCAGCGCTACTTGATTGCCTGACACTTCTCGCCAGCATATGCGTATCTTTCAATATGGCACCACATGCAGGTCTCTACGTGGCGTCTCAGCTCGCACACACAGCCAAGTCCATTCTCACAGGCGACCATGGGTCAGGTACAAGTAAGCCCACATTGTGTACAGCTCCGAAACTTTTTCGCAAGGCTCGCAAAATAGCCTGCCTTATAATGTCTTTCATCTTCAATGCCCTTGGATGTTCTTACTACCATGGCTATGACGCTTCCACACTGTTGTAGTGCTGGCGGTCTGTTTACTTTCCGGGCTGAGCTGAAATTGGTAGACGGCTAGAACCGCGTGCAATATATGACGTCGGCTGACACTGTAAACTCAATCACTACGTAACCTCACTTGCCCTGTGCAACTGAGTCTGGACGGTCGCTTCGCATCCCACAAACTCAATCAAGCAAGTAAACAGTCTAGGAAGCGCCCACTTCTACCCCTCCGAACCCATCGTCCAATCGCTCCCCAATTCATGCGGCTGCATCTTGCCGTCGTGTGGAGTCTGATTATTTCAAGTGTTTCTGATTATTGGGCGAGGGATGCAGCTGCGTCGTGTTGTGGTAGATCCACCTCGATTCAGGCGGCGGCGCGAACGTACTATGTCTGCTGTTGTCAACAGAATGGGCAATGGCATTACCTTGAGCGCAAAAAATTACAAAAGGTATTTCATTTGTAATAAATTCATACATTAAGAGTCCCGTTTGATGTAGTACCGCTGCATATCCCGTACCGCAACATTAAAGGACGCACAGAGTCGCTACAGTGACCAGCTGTCACAGGTGCAGGAACACCGGTGATGGCTGCATCGCCCGCATGGCAACGCCGGCCCGGATCTCATGGGCTAATAAACTCCATCAAACCAAGACTCCGAGCCGGCTAACACAGACTTTTTTGCCTTGTTTCACGCTGCCTCCCTCGGCGCTCGGGTGGGTTGGTGGCGCGACGGCACACTTGCATGGCAAGGGCCGTTGTCATGGCGACCAAGTCAACATAGGCCAGGGACAAGACCCCCAGCCGGCTTCCACTGCAACGCCCGTCCATGTATTCTATATCCACCACCAAACCTCTGCCTCTCCCATACCTCTGATCTCATTCTATCTGTTAAGAAAGAAGACTTTATTGCTGCTGTATCACATACTGCAGAGTTACAAAGAGCTTCCACCAAGAAGCGCTTGACAAGCTTGCCACTCTTAGCCTGAATAAGGCTCACATCACTTACACACGTATTCTTGCAAGTCGATACCGACTGAGCAGAAACAAAACAATCTTTTAGCCCGGCGCTCTGTGCTTGCGCTGCGTGAGGTAAGGCGATGCTCATGACCTGATGGCTGATAAGGACACGATGCTAACGGCACGCGCAGTTTCGGACCTACAGGTTCCCATCAACGACAAATATCGACCTACGACAATTTATTCCGGACTCCCCTTGCGACCAATATGCTGTCCAATCCCACGACAACCCTTCACTCGAGGCAGAGGCAACACCGCCGACAGCATTCGACACCCTCTGCCTTTGAGGGAGTGAAGGCCCAGAATCCGCCCACCAGCATCAACCGACGACAAGCCGCGGCCCATCGCCGCGGTCTCAGCCTGGACACCCGACGCTT
Organism: Samsoniella hepiali; assembly: GCA_001455915.2. Taxonomy (NCBI): domain Eukaryota; kingdom Fungi; phylum Ascomycota; class Sordariomycetes; order Hypocreales; family Cordycipitaceae; genus Samsoniella; species Samsoniella hepiali. The sequence continues at coordinate 5,280,600 of LNDK02000066.1, read as the reverse complement.
CCAGCAGATCACATCCCCGACGACACTAAGGCAGGACAACATGGTAAGTATGAGTACTAACAACACAGGATTAGCCAACACACCGCAGCATCAAGTACTGCGAGAATCGCAGCAGCAACGCACACAAGCACGCCCGGGCCAGCACCCCAATCAGAATCCCTACCTCGCCATGAGGCATGGGGATACTGAAAACTTTATGATTTCCCCCAACCATACCCCTCACAGCCAAAGGTTCGATGCCTCATGTTTCGAGTCAAGCAGCGCTCCCTTTGCCTACGGCGAGCACCTCAACATGATGATGCAGAGAAACCAAGGGAACTATGGTAACAACTTGTCAAGCGCCAAGGATTTCGACCTCTTTGCCGTCGAAAATGGCCAGTCCATGCCCTCCTATTCCAACGTTCCAGAGAGCCCCAGCCAGGCGTGGATGACGGACGGCCGCAATGCCACTATCCGCCGCTCAGCTCGTCGAATCAGCGACGGCCTCGTGAGCCGTGTTGCCATCTTTGAGAATATGAACGGCCAAGAGGTTCAAGATCCTTCAACGCCCCCCAACCAAAACGAAAATGGTAAGCCAACTTGTTCCGACCGAGTTTCTGTGTAAGTTCTAACTCGCGCAGCTTATTTTCCTCCCACCCCCATCGATACTCCTCATGACCGGGCTGTCAAGCAGGAAGCTCGCCCAGCCAGGTTCTCTGAGGACTACGATGACAGCATGGAGGAAACCCTCAAGCCTACACGCACTCGCGGTCAGCCCCGTGCCCAGGACGTATTTCAAGATATGTGCCAGCAAGCCCAGATGACCAGTGCCGTGCCCAGCCCTCCCCAATCCACGCAACTCCCCAACACCAAGACCTTCAATGCCGCGCCGATGCAGGCTCCAGACTTTATGAGCATGAACTCGTTCAAAAACGAGTTTATGAAGATGGAGGCATTTGACGAACTCTCGCGCGATGGTGACTTCCTCTCTGCGGATGAGTTCTCTCAGCACAACACCCCAGATACTCAGCACATGGGCAGCTTTGCCAACGGATATGACAGCCAATCTGAATATCAGAACTATGAGGAAGCTGTTGAGGCGCACCGCCAAAAGCGATCCATGCACCGCCGCACAGAGTCAGTTGCAAGCATGGCCAGTGCCGCCAGCATCGCCAGTATCAACATTGAAGAGACCAAGACCGACACTGGAGTTACCAGCGAAGAGATTACCCAATTCATCCAGAGCCCCGATACCAGTGATGGGAAGTGGGTATGCCTTTTTGAGGAGTGCGGCAAGGAATTTGGTCGCAAGGAGAACATCAAGTCGCACGTCCAGACCCATCTCAACGACCGCCAGTACCAATGCCCGACGTGCAAGAAGTGCTTTGTCCGCCAGCACGATCTCAAGCGCCACGCCAAGATTCACACGGGCATCAAGCCTTATCCTTGCGAGTGCGGCAACAGCTTTGCCCGCCACGACGCTCTGACTAGACATCGCCAGCGCGGCATGTGCATTGGTGCTTTTGATGGTGTCGTCCGAAAGGTTGTCAAGCGTGGTCGCCCCAAGAAGAACCGACCGGACATGGAGGCGCGCATGGAAAAGTCAGCGAGAACGAGGAGAAAGAACAACATGTCTATTAGTTCCATGTCTTCCTTCTCTGGCTACTCGGACAGCTCGGTCGGCAACTCTCCCGAGCCCGACTTTGACATGCACGACGATGTCATGGACATGGGCCCCATCAACTCTTCCATGCACGGCATGGCTGCCCTGTCCTCTGCCCCCATGCCCACCATGGTTAACCGCCGAGCCGTGGACATGGTTCCCTCTCCGTCTGCGGCCAGCGTGCATTCCTACGTGTCTCCCGGCGCCATCATGGACAAGGACGACACGTCTCCTGCCAGCCACCACAGCGCCCCTCCCTCGCTGATCCAGTCGTCCTCGCCGCCGCCGGCCGCTCTCTTTGCTGTGGACCGCAACACCGATGAGCTGTCTGGTATGCTCCCTGGAAGCGGCATGGTCGACTCGGCAGCGGCCAACAGCACCCTGCCAATGAACATTGGCCAGCAAGAAGAAGACATGATGCAACAATTTACCAACGACGACGACGGTCTCGTTCAGCTCGAGCGTGACCCCAGCATGTTGATGATGAGCAAGTTTGACGAGGAGTTTAACATGTTCACGAACAATGACGAGCTCTTCTTTGGCAGCTCATGATTTGACGTGGTGACAAGCGTCGCTCTGTTGTGTTTATTGTATGATTACTTTCTCGTGTTACATATGTCTTTCTGTCTTTATACTTTTTCCCGTGGTACACTATGGTTTTATGAAGTTACGTCAATAATTTGGGAGCGGGTTTTCAGCCCACTGTACAATGCCGCTCCTCACGGCGCGACTTGGTTACTTTTGCCGTCTGCTTTTGGTTTGCGCACGGGAAAATGCGTCTGAAAATATGACTCTTGCTGGATCTGGGAAGCGAGGGTGGTGTCTGGTTTTGGGTTTGATTTCCTTTTTGTACAATTAGAGGGGTGGAATGATTTTAATGAGTCTTTTTTGTTGCTAATGTTTGATGAAGGACGATCGGGTTTATGTTTCGAAAGCGGAAGAGCAGTCGCAGTGAGCGTGCCTGGTGCGCGATGATTGGGTGCAATTGCTGTAGCGTTTTTTCCTCTTTATCCTTGGGTATTAGGAAATATGAATCGACTTTTATCGAAACGAAATATGATGCAGAGATGTGCCTTTGGTGATGTGTTCAAACAGGTGACATGTACCAGTGTTGGTGTGATTTCTTACAAAGCAGCACCCCGTAGAAAAGGAAGGAACGGCTGGCTGCGCTTGCCGCAAGCTGGGTTGCCCCTTTGCGCACCAAAATTGGTGGCCCCACACCGCCCTCTGCGCTCCAGGCAGAAAAAAAGTGTACCTCCACCTTTTGCTTGCCAGTGGCTTCCATCGACTTGTGTGCTCGCGGTTCCCTCTACGAAACCTCACCAACTCGCTGCGGCCCCCGTCAAGACTACCTTCAGCGAGCCCAGCATCGAATCCGACCACAATGTCTGCTGCGCAGCTTCTCAACCCCAAGGCCGAGTCCCGCGTGCGTATCACGTCCCATACACCGACCCCGGCCGACACATCCCACATTTCAGGTCGCTAACTGGTAGCAGAGGAGGGGCGAAGCTCTAAAGGTCAACATCAGTGCGGGCGAGGGCCTTCAGGATGTCCTCAAGTCCAACCTGGGCCCTCTGGGCACAATCAAGATGTATGTTGCGTCGTCTAAAAATTTTAATTGCCAAGTTACTGACCGACTCTGCTTTAGGCTTGTCGACGGCTCCGGCCAGGTATGCACACCTTACGATCCCGCACCTTTGGCGCGCTGCAACGCTCGAGAACGCTACTTTCTAACGGAAACGGCACACTATAGATTAAGCTCACAAAGGATGGCAACATTCTCCTCCGCGAAATGCAAATACAGAACCCGACCGCCGTCATGATTGCCCGCGCTGCCACCGCACAGGACGACATTTGCGGTGACGGTACCACCTCTGTTGTATTGCTGGTTGGCGAGTTGCTGAAGCAGGCCGACCGCTTCATCTCCGAGGGCTTGCACCCCCGCGTCATCACTGACGGCTTCGAGATTGCCAAGGTCGAGGCTCTCAAGGTAACTAGAGCCGCAAACGCGTAGTTGACTTAGCTACCTTGCTAACATACCCCTGATAGTTCCTCGACCAGTTCAAGCTTCCCAAAGATATCGACAGAGAACTCCTGCTCAACGTCGCCCGCACATCGCTCTCCACGAAGCTCAACGCGACGCTGGCCACGAAGCTCACCCCCGACATTGTCGACGCTGTTCTAACCATTCACGAGGACGGTGTCAAGCCCGACCTGCACATGGTTGAGATTATGAAGATGCAGCACCGCATGGCTGCCGATACCCAGCTGATCAAGGGCCTCGCTCTTGACCACGGTGCTCGACACCCTGACATGCCCAAGCGCCTGGAGAACTGCTTCATCCTGACGCTCAATGTCAGCCTTGAATACGAAAAGACCGAAATCAACTCCAGCTTCTTCTACTCTAGCGCCGACCAGCGTGACAAGCTCGTCGAGAGCGAGAGACGCTTCGTCGACGCCAAGCTCAAGAAGATTGTTGAGCTCAAGAAGGAGGTTTGCGGAAACGATGGCAAGAAGAACTTTGTCGTCATTAACCAGAAGGGCATCGACCCCTTGTCCCTGGATGTCCTGGCCAAAAACGGCATCCTGGCTCTGCGCCGTGCCAAGCGCCGCAACATGGAGCGCCTGCAGCTCGTTTGTGGCGGTATTGCCCAGAACAGTGTCGATGATATGACGGAGGAGTGTCTTGGATGGGCTGGTCTCGTCTACGAGCAGACTCTTGGAGAGGAAAAGTACACCTTTGTTGAGGAGGTCAAGGACGCTAAGTCCGTTACCCTACTGATCAAGGGCCCCAACCAGCACACCATTGCTCAGGTCAACGACGCTGTTCGTGACGGTCTACGCAGTGTCTACAACACCATTGTCGACAAGAGTGTTGTTCCTGGTGCTGGCGCCTTCCAGGTCGCCTGCGCTGCCCACCTGCGTAGTGATGTTTTCTCGAAGACGATCAAGGGCAAGGCCAAGTTTGGTATTGAGGCCTTTGCCACCGCTCTTCTCATCATCCCCAAGACCCTTGCCGCCAATGCCGGCCACGACGTGCAAGATGCTAGTAAGTACACTGATGCGAATGACCATGTAGAGTAAGACGCTAATATGATATAGTTGCTTCCCTGCAAGACGGCGTCAATGATGGCGACGTTGTTGGTCTGAACCTGGAGACTGGTGAGCCCATGGACCCTGAGCTTGAGGGTGTCTTTGACTCATTCCGTGTTCTCCGCAACTGCGTGGCCTCCAGCGCGGGCATTGCCTCAAATCTGCTGCTCTGCGATGAGCTGCTCAAGGCCCGACAGATGGGCAGAGCAAAGGGTCCCGGCCCTGGCATGGATGGCCCTGACGATCACATGTAAGAAAAATAAAAGAAAAGGAAAAGGGGTTAGATCTGCTTTAGAATAAAAGCTCTCTTTACATAGTGGATATACCAAAACTATTTTTTCAGTCACAATAGACCTCGACTCGTGCTGCAAGACGCGGGGGCTGTAGTTGAGCTGCCCCGCGGTGGCGCTGCCCAAGATCAACATCGACTAGAAAAAAAAAACTTGACCCCACCATCACCTAAAGTACGGCTTGCAGCAAACCAAACAACACAACATGGCTGATTACGACTCCGACTCCTCGGATGGCGAATTCGCCGAAACGAATGTTCTTTTGGGCTATGCCTCGAAAGACGCCGACGAAGATACTATAAGCCGTATTGGTGGCCGTCCGGTAAGCTCTCTGTTGCTTGGTCTCTGCCCCTCCATCCCACCATATTGACATTTTCCCTTGCTTTAGGAATGGCTGGACGCCGACAAGCCCCCCTCGGCGGCGCTGGCCCGGTGCAAAATCTGCAAGGATCTCATGGTCCTGCTGCTGCAGCTCAACGGCGAGCTGCCCGACCGATTTCCCAACCACGACCGCCGCATATACGTCTTTGCCTGCAAGCGCACGAGCTGCAGCCGGCGCGAAGGCAGCATCCGCGCGCTGCGTGGTGTGCGGGTGTGGGCCGACGACGGCTCTGCGGCCGCCGCAGCGGAAGCGAAGAAGAAGCAAAAGGAGGAGGAGGCAGAGAAGCGGGCAAAGGCCAAGGAAGCAGAGCAAGCCAAGCCGCGATTGGGCGATGCCCTCTTTGGGGGTGGACCGTCGGCTTCGGCTGGCGCGAACCCCTTCTCGTCGAGTGCCAATCCGTTTAGCTCTTCCTCTGGCGGTAATGCCTTTCGTGCCAATCCGTTTTCTTCACAACCAGCTTCGGCCGCTGCGCCTGCTCCGGCGACGACGATAGCGGAAAAGGCAAAAGAGCTACCCAAGACCTTTGCCGAGACTCTCTCCCTCAACAGCCCCAAGACAGACACCGTCCGGCCGCCGCAGGCGGAGCCCTGGCCGGCCGCGGCGCAACAGCCCACGCCGTACCCGATGCTGTACCTCGCCGACGCCGACTTTGAGACGCTGGAGCCGGAGCCGGCCGACATGCCGCTGCCGGCCAACGCGCGGATCGAAGAGGCGGACGCGCCCGAGACGACGTCGGCGGCCGACAAGGAGGCCTTTGAGAGCGCCATGGACATGACGTTTCAAAAGTTTGCCGACCGCCTGGCGCAGAACCCGGAGCAGGTGATTCGGTACGAGTTTGGCGGCGCGCCGCTGCTGTGCGCCAAGACGGACGCCGTCGGGCAGGTTTTTGCCCGGGCGGCGATGCCGCGCTGCGCGAGCTGCGGCGGGAAGCGCACGTACGAGGTGCAGCTGACGCCGCACGCGATTGCGGAGCTCGAGGCCGAGGACCCGAGCCTCGAGGGCATGGAATGGGGCACGATCATCGTCGGTGTCTGCGAGAGGGACTGCGTGCCGGGGTACTTGGAGGCGGAGGAGGCGGGCTATCTGGAGGAGTGGGCGGGCGTGCAGTGGGAAGCGGGTGGCAAGTGAAAGAGGGGTGTTGAACTAGATACATACAGCTCCCGTTGATATACACATATGAATCATGACGAGAAGAATAATTTGATACATACACACGACACACACGCACACACGGTACGCACACACGGTACGCACACACACACACACCTCATTGAGGATAAGGAGAAGCGAATGGTTTGCAACTTTCAACTTTTTTTTCTTTGGATCGAATTGCTAGCTGCTCTCAGCAGCGCCTAAACGATCTAGATGTATTCGCTTTGTCTTTTTTAAACCATGAAATGTCCTGTTTAAAACGCCATAGCTTGGACCCTTCCCCACCCCATGAAATACGTTAATTCCTTAATGCCATCAGATATGTAAATGTCCCTTTGCCATTTTTTATAAATCCCAGAAAAGTACCACACAACGCTCTTTATACCGTCTCCTCCCAGGTGCGTCGAATGACTCTGGAGAACTGCTCAATGTTGACATCCTCTCTAATCTCGGCCTTCTTGGCCTCGTTGTCCGGGTTGGCGGGGACCTGGATGTTGCCCTCGCCGTCGACGGACCAGCCGACAACCTCGGTGAGAAACTTGTGCGTCTTGTCCTTGTTGAGGCCGAGCCAGGCCTCGAGGTGCGAGACGTTGATCTCGCGGAACGCCTGCGAGACGAGCGAGGTGATGTGCTGGCGGATGACGTCCTCGAAGCCGGCAATGTCGGCGATGAGGTCGGCACACAGGTCGTCGCCGTCGAGGTCCGCCCAAAAGTCGGCGTACTGGGCGCCCTCGAGCTGCGCGTTGAGCGAGCGCAGCTTGGTCAGGGCTTCGCTGAGCTCGCCGGTGGCGGCGGCCGAGGGGTTGATGAGGTGCAGGGCGAGGGAGAACTGGGGCGAGGGGAATTGCGTCATGGCCTTGACGAGGATGTTTGTGACGACCTCATCCTTCATGCGGTCGGGGTTGAGCTGGTACCTGCATGCGGGGAGCAAGCATTAGCAAGGACTGGTTGGTGGTAGAAAATGCGGAGTCGTGGCAGCAGAAAGAGAAGGGCGTGTGTAATTTCAGACAACACTAGAGTTCACGTCACTCGTGACTGGGCCGATGGCCCGTCGTGTCAGGATAATAGGAAACGTTTACAGTAGTCATCATTAAAACGCGGATCGGGGCCAAAAAGAGAAAAGGCTTGGGAGACGACGTGTCTCGGCGAAAATGCACTCACAGTTTCAGCAGCGTGCGGTTGGCATTGCAGTCGGTATATTTCTGATCGCACTGCTCCTGGAGGTAGTTCTCCAGGGTGCCGACGGCCTCGGGGTTGTAGCGCTCGAGGCCGCTGATGATGTTGGAGACATACTCCGGTCTCTCGGGCGGATCTTCGCCGTTCATGTTGGGCTGGTTTCGGGGGACAGAAAGGAGGGATGTCGACGGAGAGAAAACGAGATGGTGGGGCTACTTGGGCGAGAAGAATTCGAATGGATTGTGGTGTGTCGTTTCTTGTGGGCGGACCAAAACGGTTTAGCGCAAAAGCTCGGGGCTGGAGCTAGCTCGCGCGACAGGTCACGTGCTTTGGTGTCAGTCGATGTCATCACTGGCGACCATGTAATTGATCTTGACCGTGAATCGTGACTGAACCAGGACCATGGCCACTTCTGCTGAATTTAAACAAATATTGGCTGTGGATTGACGCAAACATGTCAATTGCAGAGAAGTTGCTCAGTATTCCCCAAAAAACGTGAAAAGTTCGTTCGTGCGGGTAGGCTTGCTTGGCCGTTAACATGTCGAGCCCTGCAAAGAAGCGGAAGCTGAACAATGCTGCGAAACCCGAGAAACCGCAATCCAAAGGGCTGGAGTATTTCTTTTCCAAGCAAAAGCAGAATGGCGGTAGCTCTTCTGCTGCGCCAGAGAGCTCCCCGGCCGATGCGGACAGCGCTACTTTAACGGACGAGGAGCTCGCTCGGAAGCTGCAGGCAGAATGGGACAAGGAGGCGACTCAAGTGAACAACCAGCAACCTACTGATGCGAAAGAATCAGCTGAAGACGCAAAAGTTCAAACTGATGAGCTAGCAACAGTGGAGGAGCAACATCCAGATGCGCTCAAGCAACCATCGGATGCGCTCAAGCAACCACTAGATGCGCTCAAGCAAGCAACCCCTGCATCCATCTTTGGCGGAAAGAGGACACTCGCACTTCAATCTACGGGAATGGACGAAGACAGTATTACGATATCCATACCGCTAGATGAGCCTCCACTTACCTTTGAGCCATCCAAATACATTGACCAGCTCAAAGCCCATTGGTCCAGAGATGGCGGCAATGCATCCTACGCCCTTTTGACCAGGTGCTTCGTTCTGGTCAGTGGAACCACAAGTCGCATCAAAATCGTCGACACGCTCGTCAATTGCTTGCGATTGCTGATTGAAGGCGATCCCGATAGTCTTCTACCAGCAGTATGTACCGTATGCCCAAAACGTTTGCCATGTTTTCTAATTTGAGTAGGTCTGGCTGGCAACAAATTCCATCTCGCCAGCCTACATATCAATGGAGCTGGGATTGGGCGGCTCGGCCATTTCCAAAGCTCTGAAGCAAGTGTGTGGTCTGGACAGCCGTTCGCTCAAAACCCTATACGACAAGTATGGCGATGCAGGTGATGTGGCCTTCGAGGCAAAGAAGAAGCAAAGCTTCACGCTGAGAAAGCCCAAGCCATTGTCTATTCAAGGCGTGTATCAGTCTCTTGTCAAGATTGCTACTACGCAAGGACAAGGTAGCAACGAAGCAAAGCAGCGCATCGTCGATCGCCTGTTGCAAGATGCCCGTGGTGGTGAAGAGAGTCGGTTTATTGTACGAACTCTTTGCCAGCACCTGCGAATTGGTGCAGTCAAGACGACTATGCTTATCGCTCTATCCAGAGCGTTTCTCCTCTCCAAGCCCGCGGACGCAGAATATGAGACACGAAACATACCCGCACTGGCCAAGCTGAAAAAGGAAGAGCTCGCTGAGGTATGGGCCAAGGCCGAGGAAATCGTCAAAGCTTGTTTTGCGAAACGTCCAAACTACAATGACCTGATTCCTAGCCTCTTGGAGATTGGCGTCTGCGAAGAGCTTCAGATCCGATGCGGCTTGGCCCTTCACATTCCCCTTCGACCCATGCTGGGAAGCATCACCAGAGACCTGTCGGAAATGCTCACAAAGCTGCAAGGCCGTGATTTCACCTGCGAGTACAAGTATGACGGACAGCGGGCACAGGTGCATTGCGACGAAGATGGCAAGGTTTCCATCTTCTCTCGTCATCTGGAACTGATGACGGACAAATATCCCGATCTGGTGGAGTTGGTGCCAAAGATACGAGGAGACGGCGTTTCAAGCTTCATCATGGAGGGCGAGGTCGTGGCGGTGGATAGTGCCAGTGGCGAACTCAAAAACTTCCAGGCGCTTACAAACAGGGCCCGCAAGGATGTCGAGATTGGGAGTATCACTGTCCAAGTATGTTTGTTCTCATTTGACCTGATGTACTTGAATGGACAGTCACTTCTGAATCGATCGTTCCGAGAGAGGCGGGAGCTACTGCGATCTCTATTCACTGAAGTGCCCCATCGCTTTACTTGGGTGAAGAGCTTGGATGCTACATCGACGGAGTCCGAGACAGTGTTAGACTTTTTCAAGTCTGCAACAGAAAGCAAATGCGAGGGCATCATGGTGAAGATCTTGGATAATTTACCGGATGTGGCCTATCTTGGAGAGGAAGACGCTGAGGCCAAAGAGGAAGAGCACAAACTGCAGACACCAAAGTCCAAATCCAAGCCAAAAGGGATGAAGCAGCCTGGAAATGGAGAGTCTAATGAGCCGGCTAAGAAAAAGTCACGACGAAAAGCATTACTAGCGACATATGAACCAGACAAACGACTGGACTCTTGGCTCAAAGTCAAGAAAGACTACAATTCGAGCTTCGACACGTTGGATCTGATACCCATTGCTGGATGGCATGGCCAGGGTCGTAAAGCAAAGTGGTGGTCACCGATTCTACTGGCTGTGAGAAACGAAGAGTCGGGGACGCTCGAAGCCGTCTGCAAATGCATCTCTGGATTCACCGATGTGTTCTACAAGGCGAACAAGGCATTTTATGACGATGGATCAGAGACTGGAGAGCCAAAGAACACACGCTTGCAGATGCCTAGCTTCATTGACTATTCCGGGCCCATGCCAGACGTCTGGTTTGAGGCGCAAGAAGTCTGGGAGATGGCGTTTGCCGACATTACACTGAGTCCTACATACACTGCGGCTATCGGGCTGGTGAGCGACGAAAGAGGTCTGAGCCTCCGATTTCCGAGATTTTTGAAGAAGCGTGACGATAAAAGTATTGAAGAAGCGAGCACGAATGAGTTTCTCGCGGGGCTGTGGCGCAAGCAAGAAGCATCCGCGAAGACTGCTGGCGCGACGAAGCCCGCAGAAGATGACGAAGATGCCGAGTAGGCTTGATTTGATAATGATTCATAAACTTCGGAATCAAGAATAATTATAATACATGTTGTACAGTATGCATGATGGCTGCCGTGCTTGTCGCGTCATTATTTGCCGGCATTGAGCTTTTGGGCAATCAGACTAAAAATGGCTACTGATCCCATAAACAGCACAGCATTGTAGAACTAGAGAATCCGTTATTAAAGAAAAAATCAGATGCTCGAAAATTAAAAACTAACGGCTTTTCGTGAAATGTCACGCTCCTCATCGTCGGTGCGGGACTCGATAAAGAGTCGCCTCAGGTTTGGAAAGTTGGCCTATCGCGGGTTAGCATTAGAAGACAGTCAGTGAGATGGAACCAACACACCATGACTTTTGACAAGGCAGCCAAGCCTTTCGGAGATTCAACCGAAGCTGTCAGAATGTGTTTGGATGAGATGTCACCCCAAGCCTGACTAAGCTGTGATGGTGGGTAAATCGCTATTCGCCTGCCCGCTCCACCAGGGAGAGCTAAGGTAGGCAGCCAGATAGCGCCACTCCCACTGGGGCAGGCTGATTACTGGCACTGACCAGCTGCTACCTGAACTTCAAGATCCTCCAAGGTACACGTGTGCGGGAGGCTTGCTACCACGACTTGTGCGCCACCAAACAGCAACCCATCTCTGCGCAACAATCGTACAAGACGACAATACGCTAGCCGGTGCGTTTGTTTCGCTCGCTGGGAAATTCGGCATCACGACCCCCCCTCGGAACCGTCCACCGACTCGCTGTCCTCGCTGCCCCTCCTTGCCGCCGGAGCATCGCAACCATGGCGGTCAACCGCATTCGAGGCGCCTTTGCGCCGCCTCGAAAGGGAGAGACGTTTGAGCTGCGCGCTGGGCTAGTGTCACAGTATGCGTACGAGCGCAAGGAGTCGATTCAAAAGACCATCATGGCCATGACGTTGGGCAAGGACGTCTCCGCCCTGTTCCCCGATGTGCTGAAGAATATCGCGACTGCCGACTTGGACCAGAAGAAGCTGGTCTATCTGTATCTGATGTGAGTAGACTAATGGTAGCGCATTGCAAGGCCGCACATATCGGTGCATTCTGGGATGGAGCTCTGACCGATACTGCCAGGAACTATGCCAAATCGCATCCCGATCTCTGTATTCTCGCCGTCAACACATTCGTACAAGACACGGAAGATCCGAACCCGTTGGTCAGAGCGCTGGCTATTCGAACCATGGGCTGTATTCGGGTAGATAAAATGGTTGATTACATGGAAGAGCCGCTACGCAAAACGTTACGAGACGAATCGCCCTATGTTCGAAAGACTGCCGCCATCTGCGTCGCGAAGCTGTTTGACCTCAACCCAACCATGTGCATCGAAAACGGATTCTTGGAGATTTTGCAGGAAATGATTGGCGACCCCAACCCCATGGTTGTGGCCAACTCGGTTCAGGCGCTCTCCGAGATTACCGAGACGGCGCCCGAAACCAGTGCGCTCATCATCACACCGGCGACGCTGAAGAAGCTGATGCTCGCTCTCAACGAGTGCACGGAATGGGGCCGCGTGACGATTCTGAGCACCCTGGCCGCCTACTCGGCCAGTGACGTCAAGGAATCGGAGCACATTTGCGAGCGAGTTGCGCCTCAGTTCCAGCACGTCAACCCCAGTGTCGTCCTAGCCGCCATCAAAGTCGTCTTTACCCACATGCGGTCGATAAACCCGGAGCTCGTGGGTTCATACCTCAAGAAAATGGCCCCTCCACTGGGTATGCTTTGACACCTCTCCACCCCCTCTCCTGATACTAACAGCATCTAGTTACGCTTGTTGCGTCGGCGCCCGAAGTCCAATACGTTGCTCTGAGAAACATTGACCTCTTGCTCCAAGCGAAGCCGGACATCCTCAGCAAAGAGCTCCGCGTCTTCTTCTGCAAATACAACGACCCTCCCTACGTCAAACTCCAGAAGCTCGAGATTATGGTCAGAATAGCAAACGAGAAGAACTACGAGCAGCTCCTTTCTGAGCTCAAGGAATACGCTCTGGAAGTCGACATGGATTTCGTCCGTAGAGCCGTCAAGGCCATCGGCCAGGTTGCCATCAAGATTGAGAATGCTAGCGCCAAGTGCGTCGAGGCCCTGGAGGAGTTGATCTCCACAAAGGTCAACTATGTTGTGCAAGAAGCGGTGGTTGTCATCAAGGACATTTTGCGCAAGTATCCCGGCTACGAGGGCGTTATTCCCACGCTCTGCGAGTACATCGACGAGCTGGATGAGCCTGAAGCTCGTGGATCACTGATCTGGATCGTTGGAGAGTACGCTGAAAAGATTAGCAACGCCGATGAAATTCTAGAGAGCTTTGTGGAGGGCTTCATGGAAGAGTTTACTCAGGTATGGACTCAACCCTACGTATGAGGAGTGTGAACTAACGCGAGGCTAGACCCAACTGCAAATATTGACGGCCGTTGTCAAGCTGTTTCTGAAAAAGCCCAGCAACAGCCAGAACCTTGTTCAAAAGGTGTTGCAACAAGCCACTGTAGAAAACGACAACCCCGATATCCGCGACAGAGCATACGTATACTGGCGACTGCTCTCTGGCGACCTGGACGTTGCCAAGGTATGTACTAGAGACTGCGCAGCTAAGAATGAATTATACTAACAAGGCGCAGAACATTATTCTCTCACAAAAGCCCACCATTACGACGACCATGACCAGCCTGCCGCCAGCTCTCCTGGAACAACTTCTGATGGAGCTGTCTACACTGGCTTCCGTCTACCATAGGCCTCCCGAGTCGTTTGTCGGCAAGGGCCGCTTTGGCGCCGACGAGATCCAGCGTGCTGCCATCCAAGAGCAGCGCCAAAACGCCGCCGAGGAGCCCATTGCTGCGTCTGTCGCGGCGGCGGCCAACGGCAGCAGCGGATCGCAGAGCAACATTGAGAACCTGCTGGATATCGACTTTGACGGCGCGGCTCCTGCTTCACGCGAACACGGCAGCGCCTCGCAGACGCCGGACCGCGTTGCCAGCCCTGCCGCTGGCGCGGCGTCTGGTGGTATGGCGGACATGATGAGCATGTTTGACGCGCCACCGGCCCAGAGCAGTGCTGCTGGCCCGGCACCCGCCGGCAGCAGCGGCATGAACGACCTGATGAATGGCTTTGAGGGAATGAACTTTGGTGCGCCGGCTAGCGATCCGCTACCGGCGGCGATGCAGCTGCAGAATGCCCAGGGCGGCGAGTCGAAGCCGCAGCAGCAGCAGCAGCAGGGAGCAAGCGATGATTTGTTGGGACTGCTGTAAATGTAACATGGAATTTGAAAATAAAAGGGCCGAGGAAGCAGGATACAAGACTAATGTACCAAGTGTGCATGGGTTAGGTGAAGTAGTTGTGCCGAGACAGTTTCTTAAAAAAAGAAGATTAAATCGTTTTAATATCTAAGGACTGATGAAGCCGCCTAAATCTGTCGTGGTTCTCTGTGAGATGGCTCTATAATAACGTAAATTTTTCCTCTCATCCAAAGTCATTCCCATTTATTCCCCCCCTCCCCCCCTCCCCCCAGGTATCATGTCGAAATGTCTCATTACTTGCGTGTGTGTGTGTACTTTCTCCTCACTGCGTCGTGCCCTCGACCTGGCCGCCGACGGTGCCGTGCGTGGGCGGCGCGGCGGTGGCGCGGGCGCGCTCCCACTCGTCGGGGGTCTGGCACTTTGCGGTCCACGCGTGGATGGCGGCGATTTCCTCCTTGAGGGCGGCGTTGACGAGGCGGTGGCGCTTGAGGGCGTTGAGGCCCTGGAACTGGGGCGAGACGATGAGGGAGGTGAATGCCTGGCCGCAGCCGCCTTTGTACAGCGTCAGTGAGTTGATCCCATCTCTTGTTGGCTGTACTCATGAGGTGACGAGAGCGGGGGGGGGGGGATATTGCGAGTGAGCGTGTTGGGGTGTTGCTCATCTCATGCGGGTTTGGGAGGACTGAGAAAGACGCACCAGACATGTCGGCCACTTCGACGTGGACGGCGGCGAGGCGCTGGGTGATAATCTCGCGCATGCTGGCGTCTGTTATTTGCGCCATGTTGTTGGCTTGTGTATACTGTTGGCGATGCGGTTGGTGTTTGGCGTGCAAAACTCTCTGGTTTAGTCAACGATGAGATTGATTAGATGTTTTGCCCTTTGCCGCTGTCCGGTTTCGGTTGTGTCGGTGCCGCGCCAGTTGGCGGGCAACACTGTGGCGGCGCTGCAGTTTTGGCACAGTATGAGCTCATCCTTTTTTTTTTTTCATCTGGGGGTGGAGCTTGAGATTGTTAGCGTCGACCTCAACTTAAGCTTCTGGCACCTTCATCGCAATCAGCTACCCATCTATCACTTTCAGTATTTTTGTCTGTTTGGGTTGGAAAAAGAAAAATACGGCGTTGTGTGTCTCTTGAATCTGAAAAGACCACAAGACTGGCTTTGCTAGGCATGCGAGGATTTCAGAGTTCACAACTGCCACTGATCTCGAGGAGCTTCACCACCACTGTTTGTCACAGCGCTGCTCTACGTCATTCAGCGCCCACCATCGCAGCAAGGCCATTGACTGCTCGCTGCGCATTCGCAAACAATCGCAATTTCACCGCTACAGCTAAGACAGCTTCCTCTGACACAATGGCTGCCGCGGGCAATGGAGGAGCGTGGGGCGCGTGGCAGGTTGAGCCGGCCAAGTTTACAACGCTCGTCGCCGACTCGATGAAGGCCTTGTAAGCGAGTCTTTTGTAAACTAGTTCAGATTTATGCTAAATGTTCTAACTGAGATCAGATACCCTGAAGAAATCGCTGACCGCGCATGGGACAATGTCGGCCTGCTCGTTGGCAACCACGAGCAAGAGTCGAGCCAGAAGAAGCCGATTGTGCTCGTCACCAACGACTTGACGTATCAAGTGGCCGCCGACGCGATTGAGCAGGGCGCCAGCGTCATTGTCAGCTACCGTACGTATAGTCGTACCTCATTCTCGCCCATTCTTCTCATACGCTAACGACTGGCCCCCAGACCCCTTCATCTTCTCCGGCCTCAAGTCCATCACCGACAAGGATCCCCAGCAGTCCACGCTCATCCGGCTCATGCAGGCCGGCATCGCCGTGTACTGCCCGCACACGGCCGTCGACGCCGCGCCGCAGGGCCTCAACACGTGGCTCGCCGACGCCGTGGCCGGGCCGCACGCCACGACGCGCTCCGTCGCCATCCCGTGTAAGACGGCGCCCGAGAGCCACGCCGGCGCGGGCTACGGCGCGCTCGGCGAGTTCAGCACCGAGGCCGTCCCGGTGGCGGAGATTCTCAAGCGTCTGGCCGAGAAGCTCGGCGGGCTGCGGCACGTCATGGTGGCGTCGCCGGTGGGCGCCGACGTGCGCACGACGCGGGTCCGCAGCTTTGGCGTCTGCGCGGGCAGCGGCTACGACGTGCTCAAGAGCGCCGACGTGGACCTGTTGGTCATGGGCGAGACGAGCCACCACTCGGCGCTGCGGGCGATCCAGCAGGGCCGGACGCTGGTGCAGGTGTTTCACAGCAACTCGGAGCGCAGCTACCTGCAGCAGGTGCTCGCGCCGCGGCTGCAGGAGAAGCTGAGGGCGTCGGTGCCCGGGGCGACAGTGGTACTGAGCAAGTATGACAAGGATCCGTTTACGGTAATTGATGTTACGGAGTTGTAGGGGTATACTTGAACAACGGAGTTGGAGGAAGGGGAATAGTCCAATGATTAGTGAAAACAAAATAAGTCTTGAATTATCAAAATAACATGCTTGGTCTGAAAATGCAGTATGGTATGTTTGTTGTACATGTTACACGGGGGGCAACTCTCACGTCTGGTCTTCATGATGTCGAGCTCCGTCCGTCTTTGGACGCCCGTCCGTCGCTACCTGCCTGTGGAGGTTCTGCTGGCGCGACCGCCGCGTCACCGTCGTCTATGCACGCCTGGACCTCGTCGCCGCCCAGGCCCTTGTCCTGCCAGGCCTGGAGGAGTGCTCGCGGGCGCTGCCACTGCGTCCTGGCTTCGGCGAGCCTTCCCTCGGCGACGAGCCGGCGCAGGCGCGGCGGGGTGGCGAGGACCTGGACGGCGAGCTCGCGCGTGCGCTTACGGTGCTGCGCGGCGCGGCGCTTCTGCCCCTCGTCCGAGTCGGGCGCGGGGATGGAGGCGCGCAGGGTCTCGCGAATGGCGGCGGCTTGGCTGTAGATTTGGGCAATGGCCGGGTTGAGGGTCGAGGCCATGGGGTTGAGGGGGTCCATGTTGGATCGCATCTGGCGTTTGCGAAACAAAAAAGAATTAGCAGGCAGGAAAATGGGGGGGGGGGGGGGGGGGGCNGGGGTGGGGGGCTAGCCGCCTTGCCATACCTTGCGGATCGTTTCCGTCGCGGCAATGAGCTTGCTGTAGTTATCGTAGACGAGCGCCTTCTTCTCGGCGTCGAGCGCGCGCACCTCGCCGACGACGCGCGTGTACAGCCGCAGCAGGTCCTCAAGGCTGTTGTCGGCCACGACCTTGGCCACGTACTCGTCCGTCTTGCAGTCGGGCATGTCGAGGTCGCTGACGGGCACCTCCGAGTCGGGCAGCTCGACGCCGATGCGCGGGGGGGCTGGCCCGGCAGCGGTGGCGGCGGCGGCGGCGGCGTTGCGCAGGTTGTAGTACTCGCGCAGGGCGGCGCGGTTCGCGCGCTTGGCGACGGGCAGCGGGCCAGAGGTCGGGCCGTTGGCGTGGACGGGCGAGGTGACGGCGGAGCGCGCGGCGTCGAGCGACGGCCGGGTCGACGAGGTGGGCGTGATGACGGTCGACGGCGCGCGGCGGATGGGCGTGGAGGGGTCCCGCGGACTGGCGATGGTGGACATGGCGGCGGTGGTGGTGGTGGAAGAAGGAAGGTGCGCAGGAAGCGCAGGTCGGGGGTGGGGGGAATTGATTAGCTGGTTGGCATCAAGGCAGAGGTCGTGGTGTTGACGGAGATGGTGAGCTGGCGGTAGCTGAGACGTTGAAGGTCACTGCCGCGAAAAAGGGCAAAGTACAGGTGCCCGCATCCACTTTGTCGGGCTCACGGGTGCGCGCGCCTCTGTTAACCGCCGCAGAAATACCAGACGCGATGCTCGGCATGGCTAATGAGAGCCAGTTTGCGGAATTTGAGACTGGTTCTTTTTTTCTCTTTTTTATTTTATTTTATAAAGTATGAGGCTAGAGAGCGGAAGCTGTGCGGCGGCCATACGCCCCCAGAGATCAAGGACGGCCTGCAACCTTTAGGATTAGAAGACCCACAATTGACGGCATTCTTTCAAGAATGCCGTCAATTATGGGCTGAAGCCAATTGATAATTGGCAAGCCGCCGCCCCTATGACATTTCTTTTGCACTACCCTTAAGGATTAGAAGGCCCATAAAACTCAGGGAGTTTTTCAAAAACTCCCTGAGTTTTATGGGTCCAAGCCGCCCCCCATGACAATACCTTTTCAGCGACAGCCTGCAACCTTGGGGATTAGAAGACCCATAAAAATATGGCATTCTTTCAAGAATGCCATACTTTTATGGGCCCAAGCCATTTGATATGGCAAGCCGCCCCCCAAGACATTTGTTTTGTAACACCTTTTTCAGCGCAGCGAGATGGAGATGGAAAATTAGGCAAGAAAAGAAGAAACCAGTTACGAATGAGCTTACCGCTATTTCACAATGGCTGCCCCTTTTCTTGCCGCTTGATTTATTGTTCATGTCCTGCCCAACTCAGCCCGAGCAGCACGGCCATTGTTAACTCGCGCCGCCAACGACCCAAGACAAGACAAGCAGTTTGCACGACGATAATGTTGCCAACCCCCCCCTGTGGTGGCACATGATGACCAATCTTCCGCACTTTGGCATTGACTCTGTCCTCCCACTCGGACTCGGGTGGGGGTACACTATGCGAACATGCAAGTCGCCCGTTTGTACCAGTATAGGGTAACACGACAGTAGAGCTCAGGCAGAGACGAGGCCAGCTTTACACGTCCATTTTCAAGCAACAAGAAATCCATCCCGGTAACAGAATTCCCAGCATACCGATAGCCTATTCGGACTACATGCGGTTATTCGGGTTGTCTTGCTTGTCGTCCTGCCAGATGTGTCACGAGGGCACCCCCACGCAGCGCCCTCCCACGTAACGTAACCGTTGGTTGGACCCCCCACCCCTGAGCTACTTATAAGAGAGAGTCGCTAGACCTTGTTGCAACCCCAACACATTGAATTCCACCGACGCCGCATTTCTCATTGAGTTGAACAACTCTTAGAGAAAAGAAAATGACCGAAAGTATCCAAAATGGCGTTTTCCGCCGCTTCAACACCACGGCCCCGCCAGACACCGGAGTCATGTCCCTCTTCCGCCTGACGGGCCGGACCGCCATCATTGCCGGCGCCGGCGCCGGCATCGGCCTCGCGGTCGCCAAAGCCCTGGCCGAGGCCGGTGCCAATGTCGCCATATGGTACAACTCCAACGACGAGGCCATTGCGCGGGCG
This sequence comes from Samsoniella hepiali, assembly GCA_001455915.2. Taxonomy (NCBI): domain Eukaryota; kingdom Fungi; phylum Ascomycota; class Sordariomycetes; order Hypocreales; family Cordycipitaceae; genus Samsoniella; species Samsoniella hepiali. The sequence continues at coordinate 5,261,185 of LNDK02000066.1, read as the reverse complement.
GCGGAAATTGAGCAGGCTTTCCACGTCAAGTGTAAATCTTAAACTTGCGGCCCCCAAAAGTATACAGCACCCCCCCGATCTGACATGTTGCTTAGGCAAAGCATACAAGGTGGACGTCACATCGTTTGACGCGGTTGATAAAGCAGTCGAGACTGTCGTCGGCGAGTTTGGTGGGCGCCTGGACATTTTCGTGGCCAACTCGGGCGTCTCGTGGGGTGACGAGGCATTTATCGACGCGGATATTCGTCGCTATCATGACCTGATGCGGATCAACACTGACGGCGTCGTGTACTGCGCGCACGCTGCTGGTCGACACTTTCGTAGGCAAAAGCGAGAAGGGACGACGGTGGACGGGGCCAAGCTGGACGACTTTCAGAGTGGCAGCTTTATCGCCACAGCCAGCATGTCGGGTCACATTGTCAACATTCCCCGGCGCCAAGCAATCTACAATGCCAGCAAAGCGGCTCTGATTCACCTCTGTAGGCCTCCACACCACAGACGACCCCCCTGCACACCATAGCCATCCCTCTGCACACCACAGTCATCCCCCCCCTTCGCGTGATGCTAATTCTTTTTTCGACTACTGTTAGGCAAGTCCCTGGCGATCGAATGGCTTGGGTTCGCGCGTGCCAACAGCGTTTCGCCTGGTTATTTCAACACGGGCGTTTCTGGTGCCGTAGCCGAAGACGTCATGGACTCCATCCGAGACAAGGTCCCCATGGGGTACGTCGGATATAGACAAGAGCGACGAGCTGCGAACACCCCCCCCGGCTAATTGCTTTTTTACACAGCCGCTTTGGAGAAACACAGGAGCTGCAGGGAATCTATCTGTACCTGGCGTCGGATGCGTCGACGTACGCGACCGGTGCCGACTTTTTGGTAGATGGTGGATACACGGCGCATTAATGGGAAATCACCCTGAGGAAGGGAGGCAAGGAGGGTCTGAGACGAGGGAAATACGGCAAGGTGTCTTCTTGGCCGTCGTGGCTGCATGCATGTCTTGGACGAAGGCTGCCTTCGCCGCCCACGAGTGGGACTTGGCTTGGGGCCAGTCAACCAGTGTACTGGGTGTCAAGCTTTAAAGCCTCGTCATGTAGTTATCTCTCTGCGTTTGAGCTGAAGAGCTGCACTTCTAATTGGTAGGCCGCAAGCTCCGTCGGACAACAGGAAAAGTCTCACATTCACTGAGACAGCATGCTTTGAGTTAATTTCTTTAGGCGGGTCTGCTGCTGCGCCAGTGCGCGTCGTGACGAGCGACCGACAGAGACGGACAGAAAGACTCCATGGAGCCAGACGTCAGTCGTGGTAGTGCAGAGTTTCCCCCTACACTACTGGGTACAAGGCGAATGTTTTGTACGGATCCGTCCCCATGTCAGGTAAACTTTTGCCGAGAAATTTCATCCTTGTTGAAGCTGGGGTGGTTTGAGCCTCGATTTTGGTGAAAGAGCTCTACTGCATCACTCACATCCATCACGCTCACCCGAAAATAAAAAAAGTCCAGTGCGGCACTGGACTTTTTTCTATTTTCGGGTGAGCTCGATTCTGCCTCATGGTGTGTTAGCCACTTGGGTGCCAACTGTTGTGTCACCCACCCATTCATCTCCGGGAATCGTCCGTTGCAGGGTGGCGCGCCAAGTGACTGCCGTTGCCGCCCATCCGTCTGGGGGTGGGGCAAAGCTATCCAAAAGGCTATCCGTGGTAGGAAGTGGAGCAGCAGTGGCAGACCATACTGGCCAGCTAGCAAGCCAGCAAGCAAGCCAACCAACTAGCCAGCCAACCCGTCAACCCGTCAACCCGTCAACCCGCCAACCCGCCAACCCGCCAACCCGCCAACCCGCCAACCCGTCAACCAGGCGGGCAGGCAGGCAGGTAGCTAGTTATCCAAGTAGCTCGTCAAGGCTACTATAGGCGAGGTATAGGTAGGCTAGGCATATGCTAAGCCTCTCGCTGGCTCGCTGGCTGCAGGCTCGCTCGCCGGGCTCGGTAGCTCAGAGCTCGCTGGCTGCAGGCTTGCTCAGAGCTCGCAAGCCGGTAGGTAGGCAGCCCACGGCTTGGTGGCTTGGTGGCTTGTGGCTTGGTGGTTGAGTGAGACTCTGCCCCACTGCCAACCGGCGATAGCTTCGTCGACCGCAGCAGCTCAGCTGGTGCTGTCGGTCGGCCTAACTAATAGGCAGCCCGTCGAACCACTTTTTTCCCTTGGCAGTCGTTTGCCACTGGTTTGGGGTCCAGTACAGGAGCTAGGTGCGATCGGGATGTAAGGATCAAGCGATCGAAGCTAAGGATGAAGCGATCGATTTGGTGCAACGAGCTCGCTCACATAGACTACGCACCATACACATTTTAACAAGAAGCTTAAAAAAAGAGAAAAAAAAAGCGACAACAACAAACAAAAAACGAGCAAAACTTGGAGAGTTTTTTGTGTTTGAAATCTTCAAGCACAGCTTGGGTAACACAACATACTGGACGCAGCTGCTCCACACACACATGGCAACCTTACCCGGGCCAAGTAGCCATGTTGATATGCGTACGGAAACAGTAGGCGTAAATTTGGCTCGTGTGTTTGGAAAATGATGCAGGTAGCTATGCCTATCTAGGCCTTGCGTACTGGTAGGTTCTAGAAAGACCCATCACTTGCGCCACTCTCGCCATCACCCTGGAAGTCACCCTGGCAGCTATACTGAAACTCTGGCGACCTCTCTGGCTCCCTGGCGGCGTGCTCGGCTCTCTAATAGCACATGCAGCTCTATAGCTCTCTGGAGGCGCCCTTGGGGCTCTTTGGGAGTGCCTGTATACGCGTAAACCAGCCTTCAGACAGCGTTGTGGTGGTGTTTCAACACGTGAAAAAGACGTATAACTTTGGCAACCGTAGCTCTTGAGCGCGGCAAAAATAGTTGGCCCAAATAGGCATAGTTTGTAGCTAAAGCTTGACATCCATTGGCCGAGTGTTTCAAAGCCACAAGCAATGCGCATGCTGCAATGCGCCGCTCCATGCTCGTCAGCAAGCAAGCCACGCCAGGTACCGACGGCTCGCTGCGTTGGAAACCATGTCATGAAGAAAGAACTCACTGAATGCAAACACATGGATTACGTCGCCCCACCAGCCCGTGTGGCGAAGAAACTCGTCACTTGCTGTAGTATCGGGCAGCGAGTCCAATGACAGCCGCGGCCGCCCAACCGTTGCCCGTCCCTCTCTCCTTCTGGCGGCATGCAGCTCTCTGTGCGCCACGCAGCAAAGCCTTGACAGATATAGAACACCGGCGCAGTTGTGAGCCGGCGTCTAGGAGAGGATTGAGTGTGTAATTCGTGCTTGTTTGGCCAAACTTGCTCGTCTCCCACGACGCCAGATTCCGTTACAAATACTGACCATTCGCTCCCACCCCCTACCCCCAGTTTCTCGCTCTTCTACACTCTTCTGAAATACTGTTTTCATCCCAAGTCACCGTCTATCAACCTCTTGAAGTTTTTTTGTTGGCACCTTGTGCGAACCGAACCTGATTGCGGAACATCCTTCCATTGAGCCATAGGTCTTGCATCTATCACGCAGTCGCCCCTACCGTTGAGAACGCTGGGCGACTCTGTAACCATGCTTCTCACGGCAGAGGCCATTATCGCTATTGTACAAGTTGCGCTTGCAGTTCCGAACTTTGTTAGAATCGTCTGGGGCTGGCTGAAGCCGCGAAAGCAGGCAGCAGCAGCCGATGGCGTTGAGTTGTCCAATCTTTAGAGTGCGTTCGTCCCCTTCGTCCCCTTCGTCCCCTTCGTCCCCTTCGTCCCCTTCGTCCCCTTCTTCCTCTTGTTCCTCTTCTTCCTCTTTCCCCTCCTCTTCTTCTTCTTCTGCGAGGAGAGTCAGACGCTTACAAGATCTAGTGCAACTTGCCTCTTCTTCATGATCATCATGATCATTATGATGATGCCAATGATGATGATGGTGATGATCATCATCTTCTTCTTCTTCTCCTTCTGCGACGACGGTCTGACGCTTACAAGATCTAGCGCAACTTGAACCACTTCGTTCCAAGTTGGCACCAGAAGCACTGTCGTTACCAGGAGCACTGTCGTCACCAGGAGCACTGTCGTTACCAGAAGCACTGTCGTTACCAGAAGCACTGTCGTTACCAGGAGCACTGTCGTCACCAGGAGTACTGTCGTCACCAGGAGCACTGTCGTTACCAGAAGCACTGTCGTTACCAGGAGCACTGTCATCACCAAAAGCACTGCCGTTACCAGAAGTACTGTCGTTACCAGGAGCACTGTCATCACCAGAAGCACTATCATTACCAGAAGTACTGTCGTTACTAGGAGCACTGTCATCACCAGAAGCACTATCATTACCAGAAGCACCGTCGTTACTAGAAGCACTGTCGTCGGTTAGACAAGAATGGAATACACAGTTTGACCAAGAAGCTTATACTTTTCTCTTGTCTATAATAATCGCTGACGTACGCCAGCGGCCTCCGACTTAGCCACTGGAATCTGTACAGATGTGCTTTCAAAAGGCGCACCTGGCGCGAAAATTGAGCCCTGACTAGGCCCCAAAGGATACATTACAGCGCTTCTATTCCCTTATTCCCCAGCGGAGAACTATCAAAGCCATTCGCAGATTCTAGGTATTCTATCACTCTAGAGCTGGCAACCTAGCTGCTGGCAGCTCTCTGCTAGGTCGCTGTCATTTTGTCTTTTGCAGTGGGAGGACATCAATGCTATACAGTTTGGTAAATCTAGCCGGTGTGGAGTGTACTAAATCCCTGCCAGGCAACCAGGGTACTGTGGGCACTAACGATAGTGGCTGTGGACCTCATTGTACCAGTAGCTGGGCATGTCTCTCCCGGGACCATGATTTGAACAAAGAAAAAAAGGTGGGCGGGGACGTTAGCCTAAAGCACAGCCCAACTCTGGCGAGTCTCTGCATGAGAACACGAGGTAGACGTAAGTTTGAAAACGAGGAAGCTTTCTTATCCGCACGGGGAGTGAGAAATGAAGAAAAAAACCGAGGTATACCATCTACTGCTGCTGGGTGGGAATACCGCCCGGTCTGTAGCGAATATGCCGCTTGGTTCTGGGGCCCCCATGGGGTAATAATCTACCATTAGGGTGGGAATAGAACCCAACCCGCAGCGAGCATGCGTCCTGATTCTGGCCAGCCCTATGTGAACCGTTAGGCCGGCAATATAGCCTGGTCTATTATGAACATGCCTCCTGGTTCTGAGCCAGTAACCCGCAGAACTGTTGTGTTGTGCATCACGGCACACCTCCCCCGCCTGGCTTGTTAGCACCCTGGTCAGGGTATGGGCTCGGGTCTACACGTGTGGTTTCAGGCTTGCATGGCCACTGCCTTGGCGTGGTGTGGTCGTCGGATGCGTCCACGTACGCGACCGGCGCCGACTTTTTGGTAGATGGGGGATACACGGCCCATTAATGGGAAATCCCGAGGAAGACGGGAGGAGGAGGAGGAAAGGGAGGGGGGGAAAGATGGTTTGTGACAAGGGGAAAGCTGCAAGCGTCTTCTGGGCGTCGCCGCTGCCGGAATGTCCTGCATCCGCCCGTCTTCTCCGCTTCACTCACTTGTCCAAGTTGGGATGAACAGGGGTCTCGGGAAACAGGTGGGGACCTTGGTTTCTGAACTTGTGCAACGGCTGTCTACCTACGTAATATGTAAAATTTACAAGGGCAGGTCGGTCTGCTGTTGCCTGCTGAGTTGACCAATAGAGACAGTCAGAAAACGGTTCTTGAGAGCAAGACCGCTAAAAGAGTTTAAAGGCCCCCACCCTTCCCGACCCATCCCTCTCGGGGAATTTTCTGGAATTGGTGGGTAATAAAGCCAAGGCGCGCTAGCTAACTACCTAGGCGTCCATCAAGAGCCAAGGTACGATCGGGGATGAGGAAGGCGTTGGAGTTAGGATCATGCGATCCATTTTATGCAACGAGCGGGCTGGTGGGGACTATGGACCATACACATTCTAACATGAAGCGGCAAAAACAATAAAAAAACGAGGCGTAGTCGGAGAGAGCCAGCATTTTTTTTTCTTTCCGCGTGGCTTTGCTGTAAAAGCAAGGTACCGTATTTCAACGACGCAACTCAAAACAATGGCGTAGGCGTTCGCTACCTTGCATGAGATGCGGTGGGGCAGAAATTGTAGTTGATACATTTTGAATCGACGCAAAGACCCTTTTCTATGTAGGCCTTGTATAGGCTCTTGAAAGATTCAGCACTTTTCGCCGGCACTCTTGCCAACGCTGGCAGCCGCTCTGGCAGCCTGGAACTCGGGCGGCGTCTCCGGCTCCCTGGCGGTGTGTTTGGCTCTCTACCAGCATATTCAGCTCTCTGGCTTCTTTGACCGGGGCACTTGGAGTCTTTGGAAAGACCCGTGTCGGCGTACATCAGCCTTCCAATAGCTTGTCGTGGTGTTTTGACGCATGCAGAAGACGCATGTACTTGGGCGGTGTAATGGTAGTTGCAAAAGTTTAACCGTCAGAAAGGTGTTTGCCTAAATAGGTATAGTTCATCAATAGCTGAAATTCAAGATCTATGTGTTGGTGAAATTCTGCTGCTATGTGTTTCGGTACACCCGTCCCGCAGGCCACACCGCTTGCTTCATTGGAAAGCAACGCCACAGAGGATAGCTTACAGAACAGAGGAAAGGACTTCGCCCCCCCAAACGGGTTCATATACTCGTCTTTGGTTTGGTTTCGGGCAGCGATACCGACCCGGCGCCGAGTGAGAAAGGGGGCGCGACGGTTCGCTTGACCGCCCGAAGCAAGACATTGTGTGTGGGCCGGCCGCACTGCTGTCAGTAGTCAGCAGCTTTGCAGCCCTCTATAGGACCTATAGCAAAGCCTTGACAGAGCCAGAGGACTGGCGTAGTCGTGAATCGGCGTCAAGGAGAGGGTTGGTTGGGCAATTCGAGCCCATTGTGCCAACATTACCAGTTTCCCGTAACACTAGATTCCGATATAAATAATGGCCATCCGCTCCCATCCGCTCCCATCCGCTCCCATTCGCTCCCATTCGCTCCCACCCGCACTTCTCCCGTCACTGGTTCTTGCACATACTTGTAAAAGACCCATTGTCATCTTGAACCCATCACTATATCGCCGTCCATCAGCTTCATGCAGTGATTGTTGCCACATCCCGCCGTGGAGCCAAAGGACTTGCGTCTCTCACTAGCCCCCCCCACCGTTCCCCTGCGACTAAACCAACCCCTGTCATCATGTCTCTGACGCCCGAAGCCATTATCGGACTCATCGCTGCTTTGCTCGCAGTGCCTTCGGTTCTTGGGATTCTCTGGCGCTGCCTAATGTTGAGAAAGCGGACAGCAGCAGCTACTGGCCGCAACTTGTCCGATATTGAGAGTGCGTTCATCACCTCCCCCGTGTCATTCTTTTTTCTTCCTGCGACGGGTGTTGGACACTAATGAGATTCAGTGCAACTTGCACCGTTTCGTATGCAGTCTGCGCCAGAACCACCATTGCTACACCCGGAATATGCGACCTCTGGTGGTATTCCTTCGAATCATCCATATCCCCTCGGCCTACTTCACCATCGATTTGATATTATGACCTTCTCACACCAACATATCTCGCGTCATTCTCTCTCTGCAGACAATCAGTGAGGATCGAGTTCGAAGTGCATTTGGAACGGTTGATTTGCCGACATGTACACAGAAGATGGGATATTTGTCTTGGAGTTCATTAAACAGAGATATAGAGTCGCGAGACCAATTTGTCTTGCTACGTTGTTTGGTTTATCTGTTATACAAGCATGGAATAGATAGTTTGATCGAGAAGCTTGTAATTTTCTGTTCTTTACAATAATCGCTGAACCAATTTTTCGTGTAATGAAATGCAAGCTTCGCCCGTGTAGGGAAAGGGAGAGATCCAGCCCATGTTGCCAAAAGGCCATCAAGGATGGACTCACTTGCGCGCGGCCCAACCAAGCCTGCCTAGGACTGCCTAACCAGGCGTGCGGGTATTCCGTGCCGTCACGACCAAGGAGATTAGATCAAAACCCATTCACTGCCGTCTATTCACGACGTGACCCAGGCCTATAACATAGCTGACGCGCCGGTTTCCCAGTGCGGGGACTGAGGCGTGGGTCACGCCGCACTCGCAACGGCGGCGGCCTCCGACTTAGACACTGACGTGCCTTTCAAAAGGCGTACCTAGCGCTGAAGTTCGGCTCTGACTAGTCCCTTTCGGGTACATTATAGCGTTTCTTTTCCCTTTTCCCAATAGAGAGCCACTAAATCTGTCCCTAGATTCTAGGTGTTCCATCACACTAGAGCTAGCCACCTAGCCACTGGCAACTTTCTGCTGGGATGCTGTCATTTTGCCTTCTACAGTAGAGCAATATAGATGCTACATGTTTTGGTAAACCGGGCTGGTGTGGAGTGTCCGGAGTACCTGCTAGGGCACTGTGGGCACTATAGATAGTGGCTGTGGTAGCTTATTGTAGTTGGGGTATATCCTTGTCACATCCCTTCTCCTCACCCTATAGCACCTTGACTGTCGTAAAGGAGCAAGCCGGTCACGCGACCCATCAACAAAAGAACTGAGAGCCACTCGATAAGGCTTATCGAATTACAGTGATCAGAAGTAAAGCCCAGTGTTTGCTTGAGCCACAGTGCCTCGGTTGTACAGCTGATTTACCTACTGTCTTACACCTAGTTTTTTCTAGTTACATGATTGGACCTTGCCCCTGAAGGTCAGCTAATTGCCCCTTCACGACAGTCAAAGGGATTCAGAGAACAAAGAAAGATGGGCGGTGACGCCAGCCAGCCTGCCTGCCAAGCAAGCACAGCCTGACTCTGGCGAGCATCGGCACGAGATCACACCTCAGCGAGGTAGACGCGAGTTTTGAACGAGGAAGCTTTCTCATCTGCGTGAGACGAGAGAAAAGAGAAAAAACACACAAAACCAAACCATACCATCTATCGTTGGGGCGGGAATACAGCCCGTCCTGTAGCGAACATGCCTCTTGGGTCTGGGACCCCATGAGGCAGGTATCTACCACAGCCCAGCCCGTAGTGAAAACGCCTCCTGGTTCTGGGATCCTATGGGGCTAATGACGGCGGGGAAGATGGCAGGGCTGCTAGTGTCAACGGCTCGGAAAATTGTTGTGTTGCGCATCACGGCGCACCTCCTCTCCCGTCTGACCTTTTGTCACCATGGTCCGGGCCTGGCCGAGGCAGTCAACCGCCTCTAGTTTCAACGACCCGGAGATTTGTTGTGTTGTGCATCACAGCGCACCTCCCCTCCCGTCTCACCTTTTGTCGCCCTGGTAAGAGCCTGGGCTCCAGTCTATGTGTGGTTTCCGGCTCGCCTGGCCGACACCGCCAACTGTCGTGGCGTGATGTAGTAGAAACAATGAATCAACCTGGCAATGAGCCTAGACGACCGACACATGTTGTACAACATGGCGTCGGTTTTGGGCGTGGGAATTGGGGGCCGTAGAAGTTTATACTCATCAGCTAGGCTTCACCAAAAGAGTAGCCAGGGACCCCTGTGAAAATACTGACGACCCAACGCAACAGGGTCGCCGCCTTTTCTTTCTTCTTCCACGGGCCTTGAGAAGGACAAATGCGTTATTATGATGACAGTTCTTGTCAACTTCTTCCCAACCTGTTCGTCACAGAAAACTGCCAAGCTTTCTGTGTCTTGGTCTTTCAAGCACTGCCCCTTGTCCCGTGTGGCGGTCGCAAATAAGGGGCCGTCGATAGGCCACCCCCCTCGTACACGAGGGGCAATAGAGCTAGTCACTGTGGGCGACTCGCCTGTCCATTTTTGAACCCATGACTCCGGGTACGAACATGAATTCATCACAGAAGACTCTCCCAAGGGCGGACCCTGTCGGTCGACTCCTGGTGGCGGCAGCTTTGTTAGTTCTCAGCAGGCTGTGTCTGCTAGCAGTGAATGTCTGTATACAATCTACTCTGAAAGCGCTCCCTATAGGGACGGGCAAGTATAAGCCTCCCGCCGCTTGGTGGCGCACCTTGGCGGATGGCAGAGACTTGTGCTGGCCCGCTCACAGCAGACTCACGTGGTGTGCCCACACACAGTGGCTGCTCCAGTACAGATTAGACACTCCGCAGCATAGCTAGAGAATACATCACAATCTCCCTCATCTTGTGCGTGCATCCTACAAATTGGTAGTAATTGTACATCAAGATCGTTCGACGCCGGCCACTAGCTCGTCGAGACATTCGGCACCGGGACGTCGGCTATATCAACCTCATAGCGTCACCGAGCAAGATGGGCTTCGAGAATAGTCGGTACAGATGCCGAGCGACACGCATCGACTGCACATCGCGCGGCAAAAAACAGATATCGCTCTCACTCCTACAGACATCAGGATGATTGACGATATCATCACACAGCTGGTACACGACTACTACACAAGACAACGACCGAGAAACCCCCAACTAACAGCAACAATAACAGCCCGACGCACTCTCAGTGTGCTACTAAAAGCCTGCCGCACACGCACCTACCATTACACCACAACCAACGGAGGAAAAGCCTCTATCAAAACACTCCTTTACCTACAGCGGCGCTGTAGATCGATCCCCGCCGAAGGAGCCTGGCTCCAAGTACAAGCCCCCTCTCTGCGCTACGCACTCGCCTGCGTTTCTACGAGAATGCTCAAACCAAGCCCTCTGCCGTGTTGTCGCGGGTTGCGTTGCTTTCTCTTGTTTCGAACCGATTGTTCTTGTACATCCTGAGCCTTCGGACTGTGCTAGCGCTTCCCGGCCCACGCTGTGTCTGTGGAGTTCCCGTCTAGTCGACACCAGATGTCGTGTCACCTATCAAACCACTCGTGCGAGCCCTCGGTGCCACCACTATCAAGGGATTGCCTCGTCTGATCCTGAGCCGGCAAAAGAACAGCACGAGGTGCTGAAGGCCTATGAAAGTAGAGATGATATGTAAAGTGTAATTGAACCGATAGATCACCACTACATTTCAACATGAGAGAGACACCTGTCTTATAGAGTAAAATGCATAGGAATACGCAGAAATACGTAGAATTACATGGAATTAAATAACACAGAATCGATATATTTGATATGATATGGCAGCATGATAGATGAAGATGCGCAAAAATGCCAACTTTTACTGTACTCGCTAGCTGTGGGACTTGATGGTCGCTTACGCGCCATAGGCTGGCAGCAGGCACCTGCTGACTTTTAGCCATCAGAACAGCTGCGGCGAGTACCAGGACCTGAAGGAGGGCCCCCAAAATGGGCAGCGACTGCACTCCAGCGCAGTTCTTCACCCAGCTCTTTCTGAGACTCCCCCCCACCCGCTTATATCCGTCCAGTAGCGTGTGGTGTGCCGTCTTCTCACTCAGCTACGGGCCGTTTAAGCAAGAGTCTGCCTTTGCATGCCAGGACTCTAACAGTGCGTCACGACCACCTACGGAATGATACTTGAACGTCGCACAGGCGCTTTGGCTGCTGAAACAGAGAAGAAAGCTCCGCTGCGCCGGGTGGCTGCAGTCCGTCCAGGCAGTGTTGGATAGTTGCGCAGCTGACTTGGATGAAATTCTCTCCGTAAATGAGAGGAAACATGGGATGACGCATGGAAGCATGAAAGCTGCCAAATGAATGTCGGGCCATAATATGCAGCTCGGGTTTGCTGTGACGATGCCTCTCTGCTGGTTCAGCTTGGCGGGTCTAAACGTGCTGGCACGCCCCGGAACAGTGACGAACCGTTCGCTCGACCGGCCAGGATGGGTAGTTTTAGTAGCTACGGGCCTGTAATTTACTTACGAGCAAGATGCTGTGCTTGCAGACTGTCTACGCGCCGTACTTCGAGAGTCTGGCCCAGCTGGGTGGGGTTCAACCTACGTCAGCCACACCCAGGCACCGACACCCCCCCCAATCTTTTAAATAATATATTTCTTTTCCATCGCACTTGTGATTCACAGTCCGGGAGGCATGTCAGAGACCGCTTCTTTGTGTATTCATTGCCTGGGCGCTACAAAGAAAAGCTACCGACGGACAGGCCTCCATGGAAGCGTCGAGGCCGCCCCCGTGGCCGATTGGCCTGCCACGAGCAGCGCCGGGTTCTGCATCTATCCTCTTCTCCCACTTGCAAATTTCGTGAAAGAGCACGAGGCAATGACTGTGTATCACAAAGAAAAAGCGCTCTGCGGCAGTGCATTGACCCTGCTGTACTTAGTATAATGCGTGGTGGGCTCCAGACGGCAAGTACCTCGTCCCTCCCAGCACCCAGCTCTGATTCACTCAAACGACGGTGCATTGAAATGAAGAGAAAAATTCCACTGACTGTGATTCATCGTTTACCATACTATGGTCGATAAGTAGAGCTGCCTGTGCACCTCCCCGTTCTCGACCTTCCCACGATGCTCTACTTTCCCACGATTCTCTACGAACCTACGAATCTATACAAATCTAGGGTTGACTCGGAGCACATTGCACATACTTTTGGACTCTATTGCTAGTCCTCTTCCTGGTTACCTTTGAAAACCATTTACTAGTATGTGCTGGAGCTCTTTTGTGTCTTGCGTGTCCCGCATACCACACGTCTTTACGGACATTCTAACACTGCCTGTCCTCGCTTCCAGACAAAACCCGCACGTCTACACTGCAAACTCGGTGCCCATGAATCTCCTAGCGGTTGAATTCTTGGCTCTTCTTGCTGCCTTGACCCCTTTCTTCTTGATCTTTTTTTGGCTTGTCCGTCTCGATCGCCCGTCGAGACAGTACGAGTCTGCGCCTGACATTGAAGGTACGTCGATCTGCTCCCCTACACCCAAGGTACGAGACAATAATGAGAATAGTGCAAGATGAACCAGGAAATTCAGAGCCGCTTCTGCCGCTGTCGCTGCCACCGCCGCTGCCGCTGCCACCGCCCCCGGCCCTGGTACTACCAACGGCATCCCGATCGTCAGCACCATCCTCTCGCCCCAGCGCGGGTCGCACGCCATCGATCCAATACCCCGACAACCGGCTTCTCGAGCAAGACGCTGCTTCGCGTTAAGCCAAGCCGCCATCGAAGCTGTAACGTGGGGCAAATTGCCACTCGGGGTGGACTATGTAGAGCGATTAGCACTGTTGGATTCTTTCGTATGTTTAGGTAGGGGCTACGCTCATAGTCAGAAGTAGATTAGGACATAGTTGACTGACGTAAACAATGTGGACAATCTTTAATGCCGCTGTGTGCCCTAGACGTGAGACTGTGTGTTGGCTAGTTGTGGTAGCAGGCGTCCACTTACACGCCTCTTTCTGTTCTCCCACTATTACACAACATCTAGGCATCCCTATTGGGCAAACGGTCATAAGGGCTTCGAGATGAGTATTATGCAGTGGATGAAGGCTACGTCCCTCGCTGTGCAGGATCTGCATGGCGTCGCAGGATGTGTGCCCAGTAGACAGATGCCCCCCTCTTGGCTCTTCAAGCCTCCGCTGGGATTGTAGTCGAACAGATTAGCTCCCGGCGCGCGATGGGGCTAGTGGCGTGTCAACCTATTGTCAGACGGAACTTTCTGGGTACTTGAGACCCCGCTCAAAGTTCGGTACATATTAGGATTAGCTCAGATCTTCTATCCTCGTCGGTCTTGCGTAATTGCGAATATTGAACAACAGCAGTACAGAGATGGCAAATGAGGCGTCAAAAAATGATTCTGTATTTCTAAAATGGCCATGATCCTCAGGGAATACACTATACACTGGGCATCATCTAGAAGTGCACCGGTCGCCTTTTTTGTTGCCCACGTTATATATACTGTTCGATAATTTCCACTCGGCTACTCGTCTCGGCCTATTTGCATCGACACTGGTACCACGATTCCTTGTGCCGTCCTTTTCTTCTATTTTATCTGCTTGGTAATGGCATCAATGCCGGTCAATGCATGACGCCGAATCAGAACTCGCTGTCCATGAGCCACAGCTGGCATTGTCGCTCCCGTCTTCAACAACCTTGACCTCGCCATCGAGCCCTTGCCAAAGCGGTTTCTTGCCTCGGCCCAGGTGGTATAAAAATGGGCCATGTTTCAAATTATTCGTTCAGAGCAGCCGTACCAGACATGGTTGCGTTGGTGGACAGTAGAACAAAGGGCGAGGCCGGCAGAGCACCGACCATGGCGGAGGATTGGGTGGTCGGCATCAACCAAGAGAAGGTGACGGCGGGCTGTCGTGTGGTTTAGTGCCGGGATACTGAAGAAAAAGGATATGTGAGCTTCGTACAGGTTGGCTTGCAATGTGTTAGGATGGCGTACATAGAATCCAGCCTGGAGCTTCCACCCAACTCTCGGGCGTAGCTGGGCACGGCTCCACCCTTAACTTTACCTATATGAAATGTTTGTCTCCCGTTGATACTGTGATAGAGGTTGGCGCCTATCTGAAGCATGACGAGACTGTGCACGAGCGCTTTCGCTTTTGAGGAGGAGCCGTGATGCGGGAGAAGGGGGTGGTGCAGCCTTGTGATTGGTTCAAGGATGGCAGAATTGTGAGTGGTGGACAAGACTATCTCCGGCCCACGACGAGAAATCGGCCGAGACACATCATACGGGATCCTGGAAAACAAACATACGACTCGGCGGAGGGCTGTCGCCATTGAGGCGTGTCATAGTCTGCAAGTCCTGCTCGATTTAGTGTAGTGTAAAGTCAACGACATATTTATACGGGATAAATGGAGTAGATTAGCTGGACAAACTGTAGCGGGAGGAAGGAAAAAGCATGGCCCGATCCTACTGCAACAGTGTGCGCGACCCGTACGCCGTTGCGGTGACTTACACACAAACCCCTCTAGACTATCTTTGGCTTGGTGTGTCCCAAGTGCTTGGGTAGCCGTTGGGAATAAAGCGACAGCCGAGATTCAACGCTAAAAAAACGGTGACGAGGGCAGTAATGTGACATGTCTCGAGATGAGGGGTGCTTGGCTCAGCGTGTCTCTGATTGTACAGCCCGGGCCTGTGCGGACAGAGCCTCCCAGCAACCTGGTAAGCAGTTATTTTGGAGCGACCGTCCGACCTAAATGGCATGTCCGTTAGGAGTTAGCCCCAGTGCTCTGCTCTGGTTGGATGGATTGCCCCTGGTGTGTAGCGCCACGATGGCACGCCATCATCTCTTGTCAAGTGCCGACCGTTGTTGATCATCCCCGGTACGGACTCGCCTCCGTGGTATTTCGCATGCAGGAGCTGTCCCATCTATCGACGGCGCATTTTTTTTTACTTCGCATACAGGAGCTCCCCCATGGATCCCGCCGAATTTCGCTTCTGCGTACAAAAGCAGACCACGGCATTCCGCTTTGGCATACTGAAGCTGTCCATGCAGGCCGTTGCATTTCGGGTGCTTTTCACCATCTGGGGTATTGTCCCGCATATCGGTCAGACAGAGGCTTACAACGGTTTACTATGCACGAAATATGAGCAACGGGCGGAGGGAACGGATGAGGCGAATCCACGGCTGTTCAATATATATATATGGCCCAACCCATCGGTTCAACGGTCACAGGCGGATCAACATCACGGCATCAACTACATGACATACTTCTCATTTAGTTATCCCCATTCTTAGCCTTGCTCCTCACTTTGTTCTTTTACGACGCGCTTCTGTTGCCCTGTTCAGTCCCCATCCGCCACGCACTTACACGGCCGCTGCCGACTTCTCGGACGACTCGACACTATTATCCTCTGCAACTTTTAAACTTTCCTTCGTCATTTCAATGTCTCTCAGACCAGAGGCTATCATTGGCATTGTTGGTGTTTTTGTCGCCATCCCGTCTGTTCTGTTCGTTCTTTGGCAATGGCAGCAATCCCGGCGGGCGGCATCCGCAGACCGGCACTTCTTGTCCCACCCTCAAGGTACGGATAATCCATTGGCATCACACACGCGATATCATGACTTTCTTTACATCTTTATTCTTGCTTATAGATAAGAAGATGCAAGAAGCAAAATTTTTGTCACAAAATATACTAACGGCGTGTAGAGCATGGCCCACGAAATGTTTCGTGGCAGATCGCTCCGTCATCTCGAGCTATTGCGCCGTTCTTTGGTAATTTAGGCTCTTTCCCAGAATACCGTGCCAATCGAGAGGGAGATGAAGAGAGGGATATTTTTTTCCTTACTGTATACCAAAGTGCTGTATCCGGCCCGAGACATAACGGCTGTCGGAGATGCGGGTAGCACCCTGTGAAACCGAAAGAAAACGGTCGGGCTGAACAGGGGTGTGGCAATGGCCGTTGATCGACGGACATGTGCAGAGGAACTACCGGGTTTCATCGTGCATATGCATAGCGAGAGTTATAAAAAAAACGAATACATACACTACCGAGCTTTCCAGGAGCCAGCTGCATACGCATGTGCTGCAACTATCCGGCCTCACTTGTACGCCCTGAGAAGCAAAGCCATTGGTCAAGCCTCTGGAGCCCCGATCTTTGTGACTCGCCATGGTATGCGGTAACATCCAAAACGGGGTTGCATTTAAGGACCGGAACTGTGGCGGGGGGAAGATGTGACCAGTAGAAACTGTTCCCGCCCGCCGACCAACTACTTGGCCTGCAGGCTCCCTTGTTGATCTGGCTCTGCCGGATCGGCCTCCCCGCCCGAGAGGCCGAGCGCATTGTGCATTAGCGTGGGCGCATGCTTGCTGGGATATGAGCTTCCCTCGGTGCCATGCAGCCCACCGACGGTTGAGTTGTGCATAAACGGCTTGTCAATACGACAGCTGCAGGAGTCTCCCGAGATGCCTTCGCAGACAAACCTGGCTGCTCGCTCATCTCATAGCGGAAAGACTGTTGACTCGCCCAGCATCCTTGCCAACACAGGCTACAACGCGTTTTAGTGTTATCACTCATTTATTCGAAATTCTAAAATACGGTTTCGCTTACGATATATTTATCTATTTAATTATTTTAAATCGCAGTCCCTGTGCATGTTGGGAGAGTATTTCATTAGTGCGGATATGGGTGGTGTAGCGACAGCCCGTTCCACTCGCCTGTTACTGAGTCGATCCCAAAACCAGTGAGATCTCGCTGTCTGCCCCCCAGATTAGGCACTATGGGCTCTCAACCAGTGGACAGATTTTCTCTTTTTGCTTCAGCTGTAGGCGGTAACCCAAGTCTGCTCAACAGGCACAATGTGTATGAAGTCTCGGTCACTGAACTCGGTCGCAACGCAACATCGAGTAACACAAAGTGGATCTCACAGAATCAGTTCGAACATTGTCATTTCTCTCTGTTATTCTAACGCGATGCTCTCACGACGGGCGAAAACAGTGAGACCGTTCTCAACCTCAACTTTGCTGAATGAGGAAGAAGATCAACTCGCGGCTGAAAGCCCTCGGTCCAAAACAAGCGACTCCAACTTCCCTTGGACGCCACTCTGATAGACTAAAACGAGCATGCCTTTTGTGGAGTCGTTACGGCGCCGTCGTGCCGCCCCATAGGGCTTACACGGGAAGCCCTGCGTTTCACGATGGTAGCACGCCTCGACTATGCATTTGCCAAAAGGATGTGCTTCTACCAGTATGCGAGCGCTTTACAGGCTGTAAAAGAAAACCCCCAGGACCAGTATACATGGGAGAAATGAGCGCTTGGCGGGCCACGTCACCGAGCACCGTCCCCAGTACACTTGGCATGCAAACTGACTAGCCAACCAACCAAGAGTCTCTCGGCTGGGCCTGGGCCGAGCCTAGCGGATCAACCCATGTACGGGTATTCGGCACAGATGCACTCAGCCTTACTGCGCCCCGATTTGGCAAAGGTGACAACGCGGCCTCGTGCAGGGAGCAGCACACACGAGCTTACGTGACCCCTGATTGAGGGAAATTAAATTCGCAGCGGGTAAAAAATGTCTGAAAACATACTTATTTCGCACTACAACCCGCCTTCAAGACCAAAGCTCTACCCTTCTTTACCACGATAATCGATAGGCGCTAAACTGGGCCGACAGCCGAAGCCACCCGCGCGCAATGTTGAGACTCGCCGTCGTGACCGCTGGAGCGGTGGCCCTTGCGACAATGATGGTTTTGCTCATGGTGCTCTTCATTCCGACCATCATCTGGTACGTCGTCGACACAATTTGTTTTACCGCAATCGAAATACAAAGAACCACGCAGAACACGCTAACTAACAGAAAACATTGCCAGAATCTCCAGAACCATTGGCACCATCCATACCATTCCTTCAACAGTGGCTGGCGCGTCACGTCTGTGGATCCAACCAAAGTCTTGAGGACAGAGAAGGACTACTCAGAAGGCGGCTTGTAGCAATAGTCGATATGACCATTGGCCGGATTTCCCCAATAATTTGCTGTTTTTTTTGTTTCAGCGGAGTCAGACACAGCAGGCTCAGCTGCTTAGGAGTTAATGTGTACTTACGAAATGGCACGGCTGCCTTGATAGCCCCCAGCACAGCAAAGGAGAGAATAAAAACCATGACTGACGTGCCGCCGTCCAGTGCCGCCGACACCAGGTAGTTGTACTTTACAAAGAGATTGGGGTAGCGACGGCGCACAAACCACTGCGCGGTAAACCCTGCGGCGAAATAGGACATGACGGACGAGTTGATGCCCAGGTTGAGGTAGCACAGGTAGAACAGGATGACGGGCGTGTTGAAGTGCTCGAGGCCCATCCGCGGCCACCGGCGGTGCGCGTACCAAAACGGGATCGGCACGAAGAAGCCGATAAACATGACCAGCGGTACCCACTGGTACTTGCTGCCAACGCTGAAGAGCTCGTGCGGGAACCCGCCAAAGGTGACGGCCTGCGCGTTGAACTGCTGCGTGATGGCGCCGGACCAGATGTTGGTGCCCTGCACGCTGCGCAGGATGGTGGCCTGGTTGTCGATGATGCTGTTGGCCATGACGTAGTTGAGGCCCGCGCCGACGATGGTGCCCACCATTTGCATGCAAAACGTGGTGCGCGGCGCGAGGTGCCCGTACTGCCCGAGCTTGAGGTCCTTGGCCAGGAGCACGCCCTGGAGCAGCGAGTTGTAGCTGTAGAGCGAAAAGTACATGTTGGCGACGGGGAAACGCGGCCGCATGTAGCCGCCAATCATCTGGATGATGGACTGGATGGTGAAACTGACGCCCGTGATGCCCTGCATCGAGCCAAAGATGAGGAGGTGGCAGTAGCCGACGAGGCAGGCGACGAAGAACCCCCACCAGGGAAGTGTGGTGTTGCTCAGGTAGATGATGATGAGGGCCACCACGGCGGAAAGGACGAGGACGATGCCGTACCACCAGTCGGGGCATTCTTTGTAGTTTTGCATCAGGAGGTAGTGCGGGTCATACTGCACGTCGGCGGTATTGTCGCGACTGGCTGGCGCGGCTTCGGAAGAGAGGCCGAGGCGATGTCCCACCGATTTGATTCTGGCCAGCATGCGGCGTGGGCTGAGGAAGCTAAATGCAGCTTTGAGCTCGCCGGGATACCAGAGTATCAGATGCGTGACGGCGGCGGCAATGCACATGTTGGTCAAGAGGACATTGAGCACGTTGCTTCCTGCAAAGTTGGGCAGGCCGAGCTGCTCGGCTGCGGCGAGGTCAACCTTGCCGTCCGGTCCAATGGCGGCCGTCTGGTTCCACTGCACCGGGTTATCGGGCGTGGACTCGTCCGAGAAGATGAGCTGCGACAGGAACGGGAACTTTTTGGCCTCCCAGATGTTGCTGTAGTAGACACCGAGGAAGAGGATGATGCAGCCCGACATGCCGATGCCCTGGCTGATGAGGGTGCTGACGGGAAAGTACAGCGGCGACGCGCCGCCGGAAATGTACTGCCAGTCGAGGCAGATGGAAAAGAGGCCGAGCCCCTCGTTGCCCGAGGCGCCGCCAAAGATGTTGGTAAAGGTCGGGCTCGTGCGGTTGGCGAGGCAAAAGATGCTGATACCGGTGAGCAGGGGGCAGATCCACTGGGGGATAATCTCCCAGAAAAAGATGCCGAGGAAGACGTAGAGGAAGATGCGGAACGGCTTGCGGTTGCTCGGGGCGCGCGAGTGCAGGCGCTCCAGCATGGCGTTGATGGGCAGGTTGGCGGGCCACATCATCGACGCCGGGTAGACCATGGTGCGGCGCATGAGGCCGGCCATGCCGTACCCGATGCACTGCGACGACATGAGCATGAAGAAGGACAGGGCGCCGCTGAGCCGCTTGTTGTAGTAGAGCCGCTCCGTGGCGACGACCTCGAGGCCGAGCGCGGTGCTGCTCGCCGCGTTGGCCATGATGGTGATGGCCAGGTGCTCCTTGATGTTGAAGGGGCCCGGGTTCAGGAAGCGGCCCAGGGGCGTGTCCCAGCGCGGGATGAGGCGCGCCATGGCCTCGCCAAACATGAAGGCGACGACGGCGATGAAGACGGCCGGGATGGAGACAAACTGCGGCTTGAAGAAGAAGATGCCGGACAGGACGCCGCCAAAGCAGGAAAGGCCCAGGCCTGTAAGAAATGAGTTTGTTAGTTTCTTGTGGAAAATCACACACACACACGCGCGCGCACACACACATGGGAGGAGGGTTCACGTACCGATCAGCATGGAGCGAAAGGTGATGGCGTTCAAGGTAGGGTCATCGTGCAGATGGATCGTGTGGATGAGCACGTCAAACGACGTCGCGGGCTTGGACAGCATGGGCTCATCCTCAATATCCTCGACATTTTCAACAGTCACAGGCTCAATATTCTCCTTTTTCTCATGGCGCGCTCGCTGTGCAGCGGCGGTAGGTACTGGACCCTCGTCCTGGGTCGCCATTTTTCCTTTTTCTTCTTTTCACCGAGAGAAAGGGACAAACTCAAATAAGAAAAGGAAAGAAAATTTCAAAATGGGCAGGCTGTGTCCTTTTTATCCTTCTTCATTCATTTACTCCGTCAGCCCCCCCGCGCGGTTCCTCCTAATCTAGCACTGTTCGTCTACCCCGCGTTTTTTTATCGACGCCGGCGTACGGCGCGGAGTAACGTTGGTAGTGCGGGCGCAGAGTGCTCGCCAATTTGTGTATCGTCCACCGCCCAAATCGGGGAAATGTGATTGGGGACATCGATTTCAGCTCCTGGACATGGGATGGGCAAACGTACGGTCTAGAGCCAGCCACCGCAGTAGCCACGGCGCTCAAGATGCAGGCGACGGCATCTTATCCTCCGACACGGCGAGGAAGACGTGATGGTTCCAAGTCGTGGAACTTGGTAAGATGCTCATAGAGATGGCACCATTGCATCTATTTTTGTCTGCTTGCTTGTGCATGTCTAGCTATTAGCTCGTGGCACTTGGACGGAGGAGACAGCCTGGATCGCAATATCAGCTGGCTGGCTAGTTGGCTGACTGCATGCGTTGGATGCTACCTTGGCCCTGCATGCCGATATTGATATTGTAAATTGGCCCTGCATCCGACCAGTCAGTTGACCTAGTCTGCTTGCTACCTGCATTTCAGCTTTGGCTGCTCATCCTTCCTATTTTGCGCCCCCTGCTTGTTGGCTTGCTCTTGACTTACAGGCTGAAGTGGCTGACCTACGGCGGACCAAAAGGACCGCTGGTACGCAGAACAAGGCTCGCTTTTTGCAGTAATAAATATCCAACTACAATATCTGTCAATCCTGTAAAGATGACTTAAATATGCTACATTGGCTAAATAATCTGTTCATGTTTGTTGTATCTTTTTCTACAGTCGTTTTCCATGTAAACCAATACACTCCTCTTTGTGCCGTCGGTGCAAGTGTACGGACGGCAATTCTATGCGCCATGTGGCTGGGTGACTAGGTATGTATTTGTGAACGCGCGTTGCCCTTCGTTTCATCCTGTAATGAGTTTAGTCTGTCATTTCCACAGAAAAAACGAAGGGGCATCGGAACCAACAATCTGTTCCCCCGCACCTTTATCGGACCACACCTACACCTACGGAGTAATGTGCGACTGTGAACGCAAGCCGAGTGTGCGCCAAAATGGGTTCCCCCGGAAATTAGATAGCTCGGTCATATCCCCTCTTTTACGCCGTCCTTGATATCGGCAAAGTAGCGTGAATGGTTCACCAGCGAATGTACTTTGCCGAGGCTTTCATCCTGCGGCGGGAACGCTACCATTGCACCCTTATGTAGTCCTTATTCTTTGTCCAAATGAAAGCGTTCTGAGAAACTGCAAATTCAATCCTGACTGGGTCGCATGAATTTTAGCCAACAGCCCGATACAGAATACATTCTTCTGCCTCCCCAATGCCTAAACAGTCACCCCCCGGACCCGGTTCTGGAACGGGCGTCGCCTAGATTTTCCTGCGTTAGGATAAAAAATTTGGCTGAATTATTCTATTCTCATTAAAATTTGGCGACGTTTGTGTGAAGCAATGTCGGCAAGACAAAATGCTACACTTACACGGAGACAGCGGGAACGTCAGGCACACTTGACCCTCTAGCAAGACAGGCGATAAGACAAAACGCAACAACACCAATCCTTGTTACATCTCTCTATCGAGGTTTGTCTTGGTCTTCCGTCTCTGGCTCTACCTTGCCTTCACAATTGCCGCTCTGACACTTGTCGCGACCACAAAACTCCGGCCCCGTGCCGCAGTGGCCGTCGACGCCGCAGCAGTCTCCCCATTTGCCCGCGCACTGGCGGTCGCCGTGCTGGCTGCCACAGGTTCCGTCCGTCGTGTAGCGCCTGTGGCCCCAGCAGACGCCCTCGTAGCAGACGCCCGGTTCGCAGTCGTGACTTTGCACGCGGGGGATTGTCAGTGTTACGTAAGAGGTGTTGTTTGCCCAGGCTCGGCTCATGAATGGGGGGGAAGGAAGACTTACTCTGATCTCCCGCATCGCCAGGTCTCGGAGTTGCAGCACTGGCCATGATCAACGCCAATGCAGGTTGCGTTTTTGTGTGGAGGGCCGCAGAAGCCGTCGTGGGCGCGGAGGGGCTCCAAGACTGCGTAGCCGTTAGAACACTCGCGACAAGCTACAATTTCTTTGGGAAAATATGTACTCACAGCCTTTCGTGCAATACGGGGTGTTGTATTTAATATTCGAGCAGTCGCCGCCGAGCGCTGGGTTCAGCATGAACAGCTTCTCAACATCGCTCGGGCCATGCTTCATGACCGCCGCGCACCGATCCTCCGTCTCTTCCGTCACCATTTGCGTATAACGACAGTTTACATCGCCCGGTTTCAGCTCGGCCGGGAACAAACCGCCATCGTAGGCCCAGCGCTTCGTCACTGGCCGCGCATCGGCGTACTCGTAGACGATCCAGCGGAGCTGCTCGTCCCACCGGTAGGGCTGGCACAGGGGACCGGTCAGCGGCCCTACGATGATGCCCGTCACCGGTGCAAAAGCCGCGATGCAAGTGCCTAGGTCCGCACTCATGACGAATTCCAATGATATCTTGACTCGAGTTTGAGAAGAGTGAGAAAATCAACGAGCTGTGTTAAAAAAAAAAAACGGCCGGAAATTGGCCTCTCGTCTTCCGGTCTCCATAACTAACAAGGCTGCGGTCCGACTAACGTTTAATGGAAACGCCGCCGGTAACAACGTGCCAGAGGGCTGAGAGGGTCCTCGTTTCTGCCTAGTTATCGTGATTGCCACTTGTGGAGTTTTCGTAGCTATGCTTGACACATATTAATTAATCCTTCTGATTCTTCTGAGAGAACAACGGTAAAAAGTGAAGCCTAGAATCAAGAGGTTTGGGCCGCGGACAAGAAGAGCCGTGGGACTTGGAGATTGGAGCATCAATTCGGAGCTATTGGAAGTTCTTCAGTCTTTGGGACCTACTCTCATTGTCCTTTTTCTTTGAAACATTTTTGGGGATATTAATTACCAACCTTTTCGCGCTGCTCAAGCTCGAGCGTTGATGAAAGTACTGCACTGTATGGTGTATCCTCATTGGTACCCTGGTCAGTCTTAGATTCTAGCATGGGCGTATTTATTTTGAAGGCTTCCTCTGTTATAGGTCTTCTCGTAGCCGCTTCCAAACGGAGCCAGTTTGAGCGGACAGACTGACGGCCAAGGAATTATCTGCAGCTAGTTGGGTGCTGTGGTGGGAACATGCACGATCTTGCTCCACTGCGCAACAACCTCTCCAACTCACAGCCACCCAACCCGCCCGCGACATCATCCATCACCGCAGACAAAAACCTCAGGATCTACAAGCAGCTTAGCTCTTCCGTTGCCCAACCAGCCATGGACCTCGCCAGCCAGCTGCGCGCATCCCTCGCCGCGCAGTCGCTGCCGCCCGCGTCCACCCACTTCCTCACGACGCTCATCGGCTCGCGCACGCCGCCCCCTCCAGCGGCCTCGCTCCTCGCCACCGCCAAGGCGCGCCTCCTCGCCTGCGACCTCGCCACCGCCAGCCAGGCCGGCGCCGCGGGACTCTTGGACGCCGCCGCCCTCGGCGCCTTGCCCGCCGACCTGAGCAGCACCGCGCGCAGCCCCGGGGCGCGCACGCTGCCCCGCGACGTCCACGTCCAGGTCGTCGACGTCGAGAACCTCAGCCTCAGCCGCTGGGAGCAGGTCGAGGAGCTCGAGGCCGTCGCGCGCGGCGAGCGCACGCGCGGCCGCGAAGTCGTCCGCGTCACGGCCGACGAGGACGAGGTCCGCGCCGCCGGGACGCAGAGCAGCGGCGTCGGCGCTGTGCAGGAGCAGCAAGCGGCGGCGGCGGCAAAGAACGCGGTGCACCGGCTGGTGCTGCAGGACGGCCGCGGACAGACCGTCTACGCGGTCGAGCTGAAGCGCATGGACAGGATCGGCATCGGCAAGACGAATATTGGGGAAAAGATGCTGCTGCGCGCGGGCACCGTCGTCGCAAGGGGGTCGGTGCTGCTGACGCCCGACAAGACGGTGTTTTTGGGCGGCAAGGTCGAGGCGTGGCATGAGGCGTGGATGAGTGGTCGATTGGCGCGATTAAAGGCTGCTGTGGGAGCAGATCGGCCGCAGTGAATTTAGAAGGAGAAAGAAAACGTGTTTATTCCGGCACGGGGCGTTACGGAGGTTTATGATACCCATACCCAAAAGGCATGCCAGTATTGCTGGGCTGGTTATGCCACAGTTTCATTCATAAAGGTTTGCAGATGGAAACATCATTTTATCGTCATTAAAAACAAAGGCTCATTCATATTACATAGTAAATATATTCTACCCGCAACAAAAACACATAGCTCAATGACTTGTTACAACATGCTGCTTTCCCATACAGTTACACCTGTTTAACGGCTGGTGGCCCGGGCAATGGTAAAAACGCCAACAATCACAACAGCCAGCGTCACTATAGCGCCAGGAAGCAGCAAATCGTTGGGGACGCCAGCAATAACCTGCTCCTGCGTCGGAGCCGGCGCGTTGCGCGTCCGGCGCGATCTACGCACTGGCGCATGCCCATCGTCGTCCTCATCTTCCTCGTCTTCCTCGTCCTCGTCATCGTACGCCCGGCGTCTTTCGCGGACCACGGGAGCGGTAGATGTGGGCGGGGTAGCAAGGACCGGCGTCTCGACAAGGGCGACGGGAGCGACAGGGGGCTTCTCGGGGTCGTGAACGAAGAGCTCAACCTTGTCGGCGTGGTTCTGGCGCGCAAGCAGGATAGCCTCGAGCAGATCATGGTCCGTCGTGATGGAGACGGTGTCGCCCTCGTCGTCCATGTAGCTCAGAGCAAACCCAGTATTGCTCAGCTTGCCATCCTCGGCCGTCGGCACGCCACCAATGGAGTCCACCTCATTACCGAGCTTGGAAGCGACAGTAGCAACAAAGGCCTCAATACCTTGCGAGGCCACGGCCTGCAGCCGGTGGACGCGATTCGACGGGGCCTTGAACTTGAAAGGGAAAGGGAGGTCGGCGGGAGCCACTTCAGGGTCGTTATGCGATCCAACATGAGAAGCAGAGTCACCGGGAGCAACGCTGTCTCCCAGGCGATTGACATCCGGTGTCATCATGCGCGATCCCAGGTTTGTGTGGTGGTGCTGGCTGCCGTCGCCAGAGACCATGGACTCGGTCTCGTTGTCCATGGACAGCCAGAATTTGTTCCAAGCAGGGCCCTCGCCGTCACCAGTCGACATGGAGTTGATCTGCTCCAGCGTAGCGTACGTCAGCTTGAGAACGTCAACCATGCCAACAATCTCGCCGCCATCGTTCATGACGGGCAAGTTGAGGTAGTGACCATCGTGCATCTTGCGGAGAGCAGCCTGGATAGTCATGTCCATGGGCGCAAAGTCGGGGTGGGGAGTCATGACACGCACAACACTGCAGTTGGCGGGGTCCAGGCCCGGGGCAATAACACGAAGAACAACGTCCTTGCTGGTGAAGATGCCAGTAATGGCGCCCTGGTCCTGGACAAGGACGGCGGTGGTGTGGTTCTCCTTCATGAGCGCAGCAGCCTCCTTGACAGACGTCCTTACGCTGACCGTCGTGGGAGGGATGCCGTTGAGGACCGTCTCCAGCGTGGGGCCCGACATCTTGCTGCGCAGAGCCTCGACGTACTGGATAATCTGCTGGGGCTGGTTAGTACCCAGTTCAGATTGAACACCCTCGAGGGCGTCGTAGAGCTTCCTCGACGAAGCATAGGCGCGCTCGAGCTTCTCCATGGCATCGTAGAAGCACTTTGTGATATCGAGGACACCGGAAATATCCTGGTTCTCGTCCATGACGGGCAAGTGACGGAAGCCCTTGCGGACCATTAGGTCGAGAGCATCGGTGGCGCTGGTGTCGGTTCGGGCGCAGAGAGGGTTCTTGGTCATGATCTCGGCGATTGTAACTTTGCTCGCCTTGTCGCCCGCACCGACCACGCGGAAAGCCAAGTCCTTGGCGGTAAAGATTCCGGCAATGCGATCGTCGTCGTCGGTCACCAAAACGCAGTCCTCCCGCTTGGCGGCCATGAGCTGGGCAGCCTCGGAAACAGTCGTGCCAGGCTTTATCTGGAGGGCCTGGCTAGGTTTGAGGGCCATGACAGTGCCAGGGGGGGCCTTGCGGGAGTGTCGTGCGCGGTTCGTCAGGTGCTTCTTCTTGGAGAGGTCATTCTCCATCTTTCGGCGGATAGCCTGCGGATGCGAATTGGTGTCAGCGTTTTCGTCTCTTGCGTAGTTTGCCATTTGCGGCATTCACAACGGCTCGGTAGCGGCATTGGAGCCTCTGCACGATGCAGCCACCAGGCTATGTTCTTGTCGAGGTACGCACCTCATCACGCTTGGTCTGCTTCTGACGACTGGCACTGACGGCGGAGCCAGCCTCGGAGGGCTGCGGCTCACCAGCCGGTCGTGGAATACCAGAAGCAGCAGGACTGTTGGCAAAGGGGATGTTGCCCCTGCCTTGGTTGCGGGTGGGCGTCCCTCTCATCGTGTTGCCGGACATGGTGGGCAAAAGGAGGGCAGCTTCTGGGGAGGCGGCAGTATTATAAACACAAAGGGAGGACTCGGCCGTCGCTGGCGGGGTGATCGGGCTGAGGGTGGCCTGGCGGGAATGGTTTGCCTTTGGGGGGGTTCGAGGGCAAAGGTTTCAAAGCCTGCACAGACGGGCCGTTCGAGGGGTGCGAAAGACAGGAAGCTCCAGAATAAGGGCGGTGGGCCGATGGAGATGAGGTTGAGGAGATTGTTCCCGTCCCAAGCTCGTACTTGTTTACAATGTTAGCGAAATGGCAAACACGCCGGCCGCGGTACTAACAGCGGGCACTTTCGGGACTTTAACCACACAATTACAGCGCGTCGCAGTGGTCACAAGCCTGTATTTCCCGCAAGAGCCCTGTAATTACAATCTTGCAGTGCATCTCAGGGCCAATCCCCCTGACAACGTGGCCCGCTAGCCTATCTCGGTATTCCTCTCCAGGCACAAAGAAAACAGACTTTCGCTAAAATAAAAAGCGGGCAAGAACAATGCCAGCCGTCAAAGCAGGAACCCCCTCTAGATGGCGCGAATGAAAAAAAATGATTTATTTTTTCTACAATTGTTTGCTGATGGCAGATGGAGCTGCTTGTTGCCTGTTCAGCTTCCTCGGACTGTCAGGGTGTCACTACGTCACCGGCCGACGCCTTGGAAACAGCAAGCAATTGCCGGAAATGCATCACACCATTGTTATCTCTTCAATACCAATATAGAAATAAGTGTCGAGCCTGATATTTTTGCCATGTCGAATTGGCCGCCCAAAAAACTAGCAAAACGCCATTCATTTCCAGTCTTCCCATGCTTTTACGCACTTTTGCCAATCTTCTCTCGACCACTTTGGATCACTGTATAACAGCTCTATACCCCGCGCAGCCAGGTCATCCGCCACGCGACGCAGTCGATCCCACGGGTACTCTGCGCTTCCCTGCTCACCGAGGACTCGGATCGGCAGGTACCGCACGTACATTGTGCGGAGGCTCCCGCCCTGCCTGTTGGCTGCATAGGTGCCGAAATCGCGGAGCCAGGCTTCCTCGTTGGGGCCCATGTCGGATAATCGCTCCGACTCCATGAAACCGATGCCAAACGACCAGGTAAACTGGCGGAGCTGCGGCGCGAGCAGCTCGTGTCCCGTCTCGTGGGAAAAGACCAGGTTCGTGTTGTTGAACGACCATCGGGACAGCGTGAGCTCTTTGAGAGCAGAGAATTGGGACAGGTCAATCATCTGGCTGTCGGTGTTGCGCCGCCGGAGAAAGCCGAGGTCGAGGACCGTAAGAGTGTTTCTGTGCTGGAACAGGGCCGCGCCAAACATGGCCAGGTCCATGTCATTCGGGTTGTTGCGAAAGTTGCCAAACTGGAAGCTGTGCAGCTCCTTGGGCCAGCTCAGGAGCTGCTCGGTGGCCGCCCAGTCTTCGCTGTAGTCCTTGAGCGTGAGGTGTGTAAATGACGCGGTGCGGTACTCCTGCCATGAATGTCAGCTAGGAACCAACGTACAACGTGGCTGGCTGTGAGGGCCAGGAACACGGTATACCTTTTCGTGTATGATTGGTGCTGTGACACCCGTCATCGCCGTGACACCATTTAAAGACAGTCTTTTGATTCCCCAAGATCGACGGAATGCCTCGGCGACATCTTGCAGGGTGGGACCATAGCCCTGCCTGTGCATGCTGAGGTGGCGCAGATGCCTCATATTTACAATGGCAGTGCTGACAATCTCCAATGTGTCGCTGCGGAAGTCGTCGAAACCTCCATTTACATGAAGAAA
Organism: Samsoniella hepiali; assembly: GCA_001455915.2. NCBI lineage: Eukaryota > Fungi > Ascomycota > Sordariomycetes > Hypocreales > Cordycipitaceae > Samsoniella > Samsoniella hepiali. The sequence goes on along the minus strand of LNDK02000066.1, from coordinate 5,232,156 downwards.
GGACGCATTCGGCACGAGAGTAACGAGCTCCTTGACTCGGTCAACCATGTGCAAAGCCGGGTATTTGTCGCGCCCTTCTGCCGTGTATAGGCACAATCCCCGCACATAGGTGCGCAGTGATGCATTTTCTTTTAATGCGCGAAGAAACAGCACCGTTTTGCGTATCCGTTGACGCTCACGAAAGGGATTCTCGCTTGTCGCAAAGACCTTGTACAGGAGCGGGGTCGCGAGGCGGTTGAAGCGCCGGTCAACCAGAGCCAGGGCGTGAAAAACACCGTGGCGGTCGGCTAAAATGTAGGCATGGTCCAGATCCACGTCCGGCCCATATGCGAATTCGACGATGCGCAGCAGGAGCTCCTCCGGCAGGCGGCTCAGACGGGTGTGGACGCCGCCGTCATCGCGGTCCTGCGTCTCCGAGCGGCTATAGGGAAGCATGGGGTATGAGGGTGAGCTCGCAAGCAAACTCTTTAGCGATGATTGAGGGGCATGAGAAGGAAGCAAAGGCTGGCACTTATTGGGCGGACATGGTTGCGAAAGAAGCCTCGCCGGATACGAGGTGTAGGGTGGGCGTGGCCACCCCCGCCTAAATTGACAAAAGAGGCTTCCCGCCCTTTCGTGTCTACTTGTAGTAAGACGTTTGTACATCATTTGCATTACAGTTTACTGTCAACAAATATTTCGATTATCAGTGCTAGAGTTTTATCATATCATCTAGAGGTTAAAGTCTTGCCCATCCAGCGCCATTGGAACTTCCCGCCTCTGCCCGAAACGTCTTCACTTGAGAACGGTTTCCAAGAACATGCCCGCCAACAGCCGTGCAGGATAATCAACTTCCAGCGACAGCTCCTCCCATCAGTATTACTCAGGCAAATTAACCTTGCGTCTCTTCCCGCGTTCCTCGCGTTCCTCCTCGCGTTCCTCCTCGCGTCTCCTCTTGCGGCTCCTCTCGCGTCCCTCCTCGCGGCTCCTCTCGCGTCCCTCCTCGCGTCTCCTCGCGCGTCTCTCCTCGCACTGGTCCCTCCAACGGAAAAGAACCGCTGTCGAGGGTTCGCACCAAAACTGGAGACCAAGTTGCGCGAGCCCTTTTTCAATCCTACTATAGACATCCCTAGGATACTCATATACCTTTTCAAGCTCCCCGTCGGCATTCCCCGTGAAATAATACACTAGCGCGTAATCAATCGATATGGAACGCAGCTGAGTGTCCTGCTTTTTGGCGTAGGCACCGAGATCGCAAATCCATTCCGCGTTAAAGTTGTTAACTTCATCCAAGTATTCCGGATCCTCAAAGTCCCCCGCGAAGTAAAAATGGATGTGGCGAAGTTGGTGCGGCAGGAACTGGTGCCACTGCTCCTCGGTAAAATCACTCGTGCGGCGGGTGCCGGCAACCGGCCAATAGGACAATCTGAGTGTTTCAAGGGCGGTAAAAGAAGAAAATTTGAGCTCATCTGGCTGCATATCAATGCCTAAATCAAGAACCACAAGAGTGTCTTTGTGAGGTAGGAGTGCACGCTGAATGCTGACACTGGGGTGGTTATAGTCTGCAATGGTCAGTTCAGTCAGTTTTGCAGGCCACTTGAGCAGCTCGTGTATTTCGTCGACCTCGCTCTGAAAATTGTACAGAGCTAACTTCTGGATGGATGCCGTGCCATATTCCTGGGGTTTCTTTGTCAGTCACATGACTTCTAACGGAGGCGTGACACAGTACCTGTTGAGATAGTTTAAATTCCCTCTTAGGAGCCTCACTGTGTCCCCCAAACAAAGTCAACTCGTTTACCATGGTCGCGGATCCTATGAAAGCTGCAACGTTGTTTATCGTAAGACAGCGGACCATGCCATGTAAATGAAGCTGGCGAAGTGAACCTTTAGCTAGTACTACACTCATGAGATCTTGAGTTTGCTCGAAGTGCTTGCTAAACCCTCCCAATAGTCTGAAATGTTTCAGATCCGGCATCAATGTCAGCATCTTCTGAGCATTGCCGAAGGCTTCAGACTTAATCGCGCCTGCGGTATCGGTTGCCACGACACTGAACCCTTGAATATGCCCTCGCAGAGACTCAATTTTCTGTAATTTCTTGAGAAAATGCGCCACCTTCGAATCAGATGCCAACTCTACTTCGATGAACCTGTAGAGGTAGGGCATAACGAGCTCATTCCAGTGGCGGTCGACCAGGCTCAGTCTGAGCGCATCTTTTCTCAAATAGGGCTCTGGCCATGGATCAGTTTTAAAGCCAACCAGCGGTCCCAGAGTGTAAGAAAAAAAGTGTAGAAAGATCTCGTTGGGCAGCCTCTGATAGGCGTTCGGAGAGACAACATTGTGGCTCGACGTCGGCACATTAGCATTGTGAGCTGACGACATTGTTGCTTTAGAAAAGGGGGAAATGGAAAATGGAAAGCGAAAATATTGCAGAGGAAGGTCTCTGGGCGCAAGAATGAACATAATTTGAGCCTTTTATACCGTTTTTTTTTTCGATGCGCCCGTCAGCTTCTCAGGTAGCGCCGGCCCGCTGGCAGCTCGTGAGCATCCCGTTCACAGCTGCAGGCTGCACAAGCCAGCGCAAGGCGGCCGAGCCGTCCGCTGAGTGGACTGTTCTTTGGTCGTTTCAGTTCCTAGGCATTACGGATACTTCTCTGTTCCACCAACAGTCAGCCATACACCACGGCTTCATCTACAGGTTATTCCGCCTCGCCAGGCGACAGCTGCCAAGCTGCACAAACTAAAAGCATGTCGGCCAAGCTCTCCGCAGAGCAGACAAGTTGCAATACTTCCACCTTGCCAAGAGTTGGCACAAGGCTTCTTTGTTGAATCAGGCGCCAATACACAGCCAACTTGATACACTGATTGTTCCAAATTGTACAGCTTGTCGGCGAAGCTCTGTTGCGCAACTCATCATGCAGCCGTTAGCCAGCCGCCCGCTCTCAGTCCCGTCTCTTTGAAACCATGTCGGTGTTGAGATCATCTCCTTCTCGATTTCTTTGTCGCGTACAACACCATGACCTGCACTCGAGGCGCCGGTGGCATACACGGTCACTACAAACACGTAACAGCCATGGCAAACTATATCGTCTTTCTTTTATACACCCGCCCAAGACGTTGCAAGATTGTGTACGTCGTGATCTAACTTGATGTGGGATGCTTCACCCACTCTCTCACCGCAACTGCGCCTCGGCGTCTTCATCCAGGGTGATGATCTCGTATTGAGCAAACGAAGCCCCTTTACCACCGCCCCGCGTCGCGTCGTACTGTTTTTAATTTCGATGATGTAGGAAAATGCCAACGTCGAAAGAGCGCAGATTCTACTCGGCGTCAATGAGCAGATTACGCGCCTTTGAGGCAGAATGAACGGCTGGTGCCACGTGGCCGCACAATGTCGCGCCACGGGCCAAGCCACCCGGCGCGACGCCATCTTGAAATAAAAAGCAGTTTTATAATTAATCATAGGTGCAGCATCTCTGGATTGATCTTTGGCACGTAATTGGATGGAAGTTACGGTCTGAGTGACGTCAGGCAGTAGTGGAGGTAGCTTGAGCTTAGTTGTCGCGAATTCAAGGCCCCGGGACGTCCTCATGATGTTGTAGTAGTAGTTCGAGTCATTAAGAACAGGGAGATGCTGAGGGACAAGCACTAGAGTCGAAACGGTCGCACCGTGGCGTTGGTGTCACGGAGCGTGTCGCCGGGGACGAACACGTTTGTGAAGCAGAAAATACCCTCACGGGCCGTCTACGGCACAACGGCGTCAAATATTGCAATATGGGCGGACGAGTGGCAGGCGGCTGCAGCACTTCACCTTGTACCACATCAGAATCATACCATGGAGAACGCTGAAGCACTTGAACACCACCTTGACGTTTCCCGTCACAGCTCGGAGCGCGTCTTGATGTGTGACCAGGGCGACCTCGGGGTCCATCCGGTCGAGCTCCTCCAGTGCCGTCACGCAAACGGCCTTGACAGGGAGGTGCAGCTTGAACACAAAGGCTGCAAGGCAGTTGACGACGAGTGTCATTTCATATTTGCGGTCTGTCAGCTCTGCAATGGGCCTGCCGGGTCGGAGAGGCAAATGTCCAAGTCGACGTCGTCCACGTGCTTCCTCTCCGTGCTTCTACCGCTTCGCGAGATAAAAGAAATCGTCGGTGCCTTCCACATTGGTGGTCGTGTGAGGAGGTTCCTAGGTGACGCAGAAGTGGCGTCGCTGGTCAAAGTCGGCAATGGGCCAGGCAGAGGCCTTGAACATGCACAAAGGCCTCGCCAGCCTAGAGTCGGCCTTTCGCGTGAATGATCTCATGCGTTATTCGTACCTTGGCATGAATAGACAATGCAAGAAATATGTGAAGCAAAGGAGAGAAGAAAGCAGACGTGCGGGTCCTTGGGCCGTCGTACAAGTACAGCTGTCACGGAGGTGCGCCTGGATAGTCTGTACGCATTCTTAGTACTCTTTTATGCAACGTCCCTGCATGAAAGTACAACTGGGCGAATGGTTTAGTGGTATAATACTCCCTTAGCATCTGTTGTTCCAGCGGATCCAACGCTTGGGAGTGGTCCGGGGTTCGATTCCCCGTTTGTCCACACTTGACTTTACTTTTTTGTTCATTCTCCGTTTTGCGCTTTTTGATCTCCGTGCCACCGTTCTTGTGTGTTCCAGCCTTGCCACTCATTGATTCATTCGAGCCCCTTTTATTGCTTCGACCATGTATTACCCGCCACAACGGCCATGGACAGTAGCACTCCATCCACACTCGTGAACAGGGTGGCTGTCAGTAGTCGACAAGATGCCTGAAAATGGCTCATACAGATACAATGACGTAAACAAGATCGAAGTACGATGGGCCAATCTTGACGCACATTTAACCAGATTTCAAGTCAAATGGCGCTAAGAATGACTGGGATCGTGCGCATGGCAAGAGTAGCGTTGAAAACATGTACGTGCCTAGCGAACATCTTAAATAATCTTCCGAAGGTACATGCCTCAGTTTGGCGGTAGAGTGCTAAGCAAACGAATCTACAGTGCATTTATTGTCACTTGAGACACGGCGATGCCTAGCATCGGGCCATGTCATGCATGGTGCCACGCGGAGGGAGATTGCTTTGTAGGATGGTTCATGCCTGGAGATATTGATTCTTTCCCTTCGCTGTATTCAATCTGGCTTTTTGATAGAAGTCTTCAGTTTTTTTCATTTTCATCTGTCCAGGACAGATAACGCATGGATTCCACCACCGGCAGCATCTTGAAAAAGTTGTCCAGGTAGCCGTTCAAACGGTTCAAGTAGTTAGGCTCCTGTTGCATCGCATCACGCTGAAGCTGAAGGCCCCGGACGATTGACGCCTTCAGCATGGTGTCTGCCGTCAAAAAGTTGATCAGCTGGTCTAGACAGTGCTTCTGTCTAGCGCTAGCGTTGCTCTTAAGAGAGACGAGGGTTCGCGCTGACGAAATAATTAGCTTGAGGAGGTATTTTTGGCGGTGTCGGCTCGCCAAGGATAACGTACTGATTTCCAGAAGAATATTAATAATGGCAGTGTGAAACACACCGCACTGGCCATTCTCAAGATCAATATAGCTTTCGGGGTATTTGGCGAGCATCTTTGTCAAGCTGCGGGCACCGTCAAACTGACCAAGTCCCCAAGCCTGAAGTCGCCCATATGGCTCTTCGACTAAATCACTGTTCATGCTTCGATAGATATCGCGGATAATCGCGAGACCATCCATGGCAAGCTCATACATCCCCTCCAGCATCGCTTCATATCCACAGCCAGGCGACGACTCGACAGCCTGCAACTTGCTTGAGCATCTGCTTTCATGTATTGGGTCCTTTGAGACTTCTGTCTGGGGAAGGTCTATGTGAACTTTTTCAAGCCGTCCTCTCGACTGCATGGGCTGGTCTCTCGATGATGTTGGATTGACTTCGAGTAAGCGTCCTTTACTCTCCAGTGCGGCCAAACCCTCTACCTGGCGAAAAAAGTTTCGCCTCTTCATCGCCCATTTTGCTTTGTTTCGAAAGGTCGGTTCATACTGGTAGTTTTTAATCGTCTTCTCCGCCTTTGTGAGTATTTTTTCTATAGCCGAGATCGATCGATGTCGTGGTTTTGCTTCCGACTCATTTGCGTCCGCATCAGGGTTGAGGCTGGGTGGAAAAACACTGTGGCAATAGTTCAAAGACTCCGATGCGATTCGTATATCCTTATCAACCTGGCCTCTGGACCAGGTCAATAGATACGTGATGCCCTTGAATATGGAGAGTGGATCCGACATCAGTCCGGTTGATGCTGCCGCGAGGCGGTAAATAAGGTTGCTGTTGGGAGCTTCGTGGTGCGGAGGTTGAGTTGTGCGGTGCGATCTAGACGATGTGCTGACCCAATAACAAGGTCTCTTATTTATTGACGACGCAGCCTGCTTTGCCTGTCACGGGCACGTGGTTTGGTCATCCTCAGTCCCCTCGTTGTGAATCACGGTGTGAGGTGCTATCGGCGAAGAGCTTAACCCACTTGATGATTCACACGACCTTCTTCAACGTGGCCGTGCCCTGCGGGAGCTCTGATAGACAGCCTCTCCACTCTGCAGGATCCCGTGCACAGCTTATCAGCTGGGCGCTTACACGGCTGGACTTATTGGACGACTTTTGAGGCTCGGACTGAGTGCTGCAAGCAAAAAAGGAGACAGTTTTGCTGCCACTCGTCTTTCTGTGTGACCCTGGACTAAACAAATCACCTCCCGTTTCGCGACCCGCCAAATTCAATAAGCACGAACTTAACGATGGGAGGCTTCGACACATGAACCTGTTTGAATGAACGATGAGGTCCATATTACTGTGAAGGCGATCACTCAGCTGGATTCCGGATGCAGTGTAGCCTCCCAAGCGTGGACCAAGGGCAGAGGGAGAAGGGAATTCGGCGGCCGTAGATATAGCCATTTCAGCAAGGATATAGGTTTTTCAGCGAGATGCTTTTGTACGGAATATTTTTGAAAATCATCGTCATGTCAGCAAGGACAAGCGGGAGACCTGATGGCTTGATCGCGACCTGCGAAAGGTCATTTGCGACCAAATCGCCCAGATGGTAAAGATATTTAAGACCTGCTGTAATCTCGCAGAAAAGTAGCCGTATTTGATAGGAAAAAAAAGAGAAAAGAAGGCAAAACTAAATTCTTCAGAAGAATAATAAGAATAGTAAATAGGAATATGTATTAGTTTGCGCATCGACAGGTTGCGCGCTGATGACGCTGTGGGAGACCTGACTGTGGCGTCACCAACAACCGCCCGCCAAGCAGTCATGAGCCTGCTAGCACAATCACAGCCTTTTGCTTATCCCAAAAAAGACAGCGCGATGTGCAAGAAAGATGCCACTGGTTCAATGATATCTGGAGAAATTCAGCACTGGATAGACGCAACACAATCGAATGACGAGCAAGACCGCCCTCCAAAAGGACGCCGATTCAATGAGTTGAAGGCACCGGCGTCCATGGCCTCACCCAGCGATGAGACGCCGGGTGCAAAGCGCGGGCGGCTTGCATCTGACCCCGCCAGCTACTCCGATCACCTGTCCATATCGTCATCCTCCTCCAGCGCTCAATCTGCCAGTCGCAGCTCGCCGCTCAAGCACATGAGGCGTCTCTGGCACGACTCCCGGGGTCCCGATATACGCGAACTCGCCAAATTTCGCTGCGAGCCTCCCGAGCAGGACACCTTTCTCAACAGGGTCGCAGAATTTGCATACGGGCATAGCGTCTGTGTCGACAAAGGAGACGCTCGTCAGCACGGCAGCTTTGGATGAGCGTTTCAAATGGGCTCTATGGACTAACGATCTTTTAACGGATGAACCAAACGTAAGTACGCCGCTACCTCGGGAGCTGCTGAAAATTGTCGAAGCGGCGGCCAAGTGCAGCGCAAGACACCATCCAGAGGCGACCTGGAACATGGAAGTACACCAACCTGTTCTGCGTATGGCGCTGCGGCGGACGAGGCAGTCAAGATTTGGGCAGCTCGTTAATTTCATGATGACGTATGTTCCACTCCATCAGCCCCGTTTGCTCTTGTACAACATACTATATATTTGTTCAATAAACTAGTATGTCTCTAATAATTCACAGCACAACCGCTGCCATTATACCCAACTACGGTAACCCAAAGGTGTCAGAAAAGGTTGACTTTTGCGTTTACATAGAACCAGAAAACGAGTCTCCAAGACCATCTACTGAATACCGCGCCACCATTGAAACGCTACGCAACATGCTGGCGGAAAACGTCGTCAGCTTTACAGACTTTGATCCGCTCGACGACCGCCACGTGGCGCTCAGCATCGAGACTAAGAAGCCGGGTGAGAGCACCGAGGCGGGTAAGTTGCCGTTGGGCGCGTGGGAAATGGCACGGTGGAAGTTTTTGCGTCGTTTGGCGGAATAAGACGACGAAATTTCCGCTTTTACAAATGCCTCGCCGCCGCCGCCGCAGAAGCCTTTCCAGTTACCGCCGTTTCTACCGGCCATCATCACTCATGGCCACGATTGGCTCATTGCTGTCACAACAACGGAGGGCAGCAAGACGGTGCTCTCGCTAAAGAGGTTCATAGGGAGCACGTCGGATACGAGGGGCATGTATCAGATTGTGCGGACGTTGTAATACATCGGCCAGTGGGCGCGGGACTTGCACTGGCCGTATGTGCGCTCGGTAATGGAGTCTTCTTGTTGAATTCGTTGGTGACAGAACTAAAGATGATTGCCAAACACGGAACAGCACGAAAATATGAAATATGGGTGAATTAGATTAGTGGCTATTAGTAATTACTTTGCTATCCATCGGCAGCTTGGCGGCGTGGCCGCCCATGACTTGCCACGCTGCTCGGAATGATGCCGTACATAGCTTTCTCTGCAGAGGGCCACCGTTACAGAAGACGAAGATCAGGTAGGTGCTGCCAGCTAAGGCATGATAGAGGATAAATAATACTGCCATGATCAATGGCTGGCATCCGATCAAGGGACTATTACAATTGGACCACATCTCGGCAGCCCACAAGCTGCTTGGCAGTCACCAAATGCAAAGCCGCAGGCGATGATATGGGCGGCCCAGCCAATGCGCTCGGCGTTGCGCCAGCGGCATCTCCTTGAGTTTCTTGCTTTAGCCACCCACTGGCTTTAAATTTTGGTCGCCTTGAAGCCGACCTGAGCATAGCGGGCCGCAATAAAGAAAACCAATGCAGTGGCCAGGCAGAGGCCGCAAAACAGCTGCAGGCCAGCATAGTCTCCGTGGTGCCCCAACAGAAGGGTGCCACCAATGGGACTGCCAAGCAGGGCGCCGAACGCCATGACGGCGAGGGAGGTACCGACTCGCGTACCAATGTAGCGAATGTCAGAGACCTGCGCAATCAGTGTCGGGGCAAGGACAATGAAACCACCAGAGGAGAAGCCAAAGAGGCTGGCAAAAGCAACGATGCCGGCCGTAGAGGTGGCGGGGATCCAGATGGCGAGGACAGAGATGGTGGATGCGAGGACGACGCAGAGCATCAGGTTGAAGCGGCCAAACTTGTCGGCTGCGAGACCGGGGAGAATACGACCAAAGATGCTGATGGCGTTGAGGATGGGCAGCAGATACGTGACCAGCTTCTGCGTCATGCCCGCGGCCTGTGCCTGAAGCAGGATATAATTGAAGGGCAGAAACATGCCTGACATGAAGAAGAAGCAGCCGAAAAGGGTCAGGACCAGCTTGACGTCCTTGAAGGTGTCGAGGTACTCTTGCAGGATAAAGGGGCGCGGGGTGGGCGGCAGCCGCGACTTGACGGTGAGGTTGGCGATGGTAAGGAGGGCAAAGAACAACAAGGCAATGGCGCGTATGGTCCAAGGGAACCCAACTTTCGGGATGAGCTGATCCATCATGATGGGGAGGACGACGCCGGCCAGCGACGACCCCGAGAGCATGATGCCAAACGCGACGGCGCGATTTTTGAGGAACCAAGTGACGAGGGTCGACATGGCGACCTGGGATATGGCGCTGGAGCCGGCGGAGGCGACAATGGACTGTGCTAGGAAGACTTGGTAGTACTTTGTGGCGAGGGACGTCATCACCAGGCCAAGGATGTAGACGACGGTGCCGCCGCGCAGGATCCACGTGGGGCCGACATTGTCGTAGACACGGCCGACGGCGATGCCGAGAAAGTTGATCATGAAGATTTGTGTCGACGTGATCCAGCTGACGGTGGAGGCGCTGTGGTCGCGGAGCGTGTGCGTGACGTAGTACTCCTGGAAGACGCCGACGCAGTTGATGAGGCCAAAGGTGCAGAAGAGCGCGCACCAGCCGCCAAAGACGACCAGCCAGGCCTCGCGCCCGCCGTCGGGGAAGTCGGACGGCGAGGGGGGGCTCTTGGGCGGCTGCTCTGTGGTGGTGGACGAGGAAGAGGAGCGGGGGAAGGGGGGCACTGGGCGGCGCTCGAGGGAGGAGGAGGAGGATGAGTAGGACGCTGCTGCCTTTTCCCAGGCGAACGTAACATTGAACTCTTCGGGAGCGGCGGAGGACGGTTTTTCATGGACCGTGCTCGAGGGCACGGAGCTTGACGTGGATCGAGGCATTATGGATTCAGATGAGAGAGGGTTGACGGTGCAAGTGCGTATCAATGTATTAGTGCAACACAGATTTAGTTTATGTGTGATGATGGCTCGGCCCGAGAAAGTGAAAAGGTTTGATGAAATCGAACAAAGAAGAAAGAGACTGCAGAAAAGGGTTTTTGTTTGTACAAGGAGGCGAATGTCCCGAGTTCTTAAATAGTATTTGGAGCATGGTTGCTCTCGTGCGCCGTGCTGGATGTTATCTACAGTACCCTGACAAAGTCTCAGTACACTCCACACCAGCCAATTGTAGGAGAACCGTACAGAACTCATGTTATTCCATTGTAGCAACGCCCTACGTACGAGAAAACGATGTTGATGTGCGCCAACTACCGCCGGTCAAACTTGACTCTGAGCTGGGGTAGCAAAAGGCACACACACACACACACACACACACACACACGCACGCACGCACGCACGCACGCACTTACACCCCATTGAGACATTATCAGGGTACGGGAAGAAACTCCCGTGCTCCAGCTAACCGCTAAAAAGAATCTTATAGATTTCTAGTTGTCCACCCAGTTCCCACCATGAGGCATAGCCAAAATGGGGATCCAGCCAAAACTGCGAAAGAAACAGAAGCAAAAAACGTTTAGAATGGGATATTCATATCCAAAAACCGTACGGGCAACCGAAAGAGAGACAAAAGGGGCCAAAGATTGAGGGATGGTCTGCTTGTCGTGACTGTTTGCAGCATGTATGCCTCCTCCTTCAACTTCCCATCCTCGAGCCCTCCGTCGGTCCAGAAGGAGAACGGACCAAGATCTGCGCGCTGCGCCAAGATTATTGCCTTACTTTGCTTGGCGGCGAGAGCCGGCAGCTTTATTATTTCCACTGATAGTTTTCCCGCCCCGCCACGCCCGCCGGCATCGGGGCCGACGACAAATATGCTGTTGTGCTTGTTTTTCCCCCACGGCGTCCAAGCGCCGCCCCCCCCCCCCTGGTTTGCTTTACGAGGAAACAAAAGAAAGAAGAACCAGATCGAGATGGCAAGCCCCCTGGCTTAAAGCAAACAGGGGCCGCTTGGTTAGGCAAACGCGACGAATTTTTGTTGTTGGTTGTTGGTCGAAAACACCAAGACAGCTGCGGAAAAGGCTTCTTTCCAACACACTCTTTGCCATCCCGCCAGACAAGAAAAACGGCTCCAGTTGAGGGTAAAACGAATTCTGCTTTTTTTCTTTTTCTCCTATTTAGATTAGAGGACTGCAGGTGGCCAAGCAACAAAAAGTCACATTCTCTGCCCCGTGCGGCTCTCGCACGTCTCGCTGCTTGTCAGAAGTGTTCAAACAAACAAACCGCCCACCCAACCTGCCAAGGTAGGTGTGTGGCGCGTGTCAATTGTTGTTCCCGAAGATCCCGCTCCATCATATTGCGACATGTGCGCGCAGCGGGCGCTCCGCTGGCGTGTCTCGCATTTATACCCGTCACGCACAACTCCGGCTTGAATTCTAGTCTATTTTCTCAAATAAAAATCGTTTTATAGGCCAGCACTTTCTATCTCATAGAGAAGAACCCGCTTGTTCAAAATAAAGAATACAAAAAAAGAGCTTTGCTCAGACTGGTGCTCCGCTTGCAAGCTCCCGTTGTGATTAGTGTAGGTAGATTTCAAGACTCATACGCACGCCTACGGATGCGGCTGTTTGCTCACGCTTCTGGTTGCAAAATCTGTTGAATCGGAATTTGATTGTGCAATGTTTTGTTTTTTGCCGCGGCTTGCAGTCACGGCGTGTGACACGTGTGGCGTAGGCTATGCGTGTTCAACGCAGCCTGTGCCTAGAGCTTCGAGAGCCCCATGACCAAACGACGAAGCAGCCGCACAACGGCGCCGGATTGCTTTCCACGTCCATTTGCTATATTCATTGTTTGGTGCAGCTTCTTGAGATTATTTTGCAGTATTGATTACTGGCCTACTATACAAAGTTATGCCCATTTCATCTTTGAACAACTTCTCCGTCTCACTCCAGGGTAGCTTCGTCACAGCAAGCCAGCACAGACCGTCATGTACAGTTCTATTAACAAACATAAGAAAGTTTGCTGTGCATACTGCCAATAATAATAATACACTCAATCATACTTAATCACCAGATTTTACTCGTTTGTCCATGTTTATCTAACAAACTCCTTGAGATCCTTGCCGTCCTCAAAGGTAACCTTGCCGTCCGGCTTCACCTCAGCCACTTTGAACGCAGGCTCGTCCACCTTGGCCTTGTCCTTGTCGGCGGGCGGCTCTAGGGCCTCCTGTACCGCACCCGTCGGTGCATCCGCAATCTCATTTACTTCGCGGTTCGACAGCACGTCCGCCACGCGCACGCCGCGGCTCGACATGAGAATCGTCGTCGGGCCCTGGAACTGCAAGAACAGCCTGTCGCCCCAAATCGTCCTACGCGCCATGGTGCGCATGCCAAACAGCATACGGCCGATAAACTTGTACATGGACGACTCGCGCACCGTCTTCAGGAAAGCCAGCTCCGGCAGGAAGCGCGACACCGATGGCACCTGCAGCCGGAAGCTCGCGCTCTTGAAGCGGAACGGACGCGGCGCGTGGCGCGACACCGAGTAGGCGACCACACTGCCCGGGTGCGCGACAAACTCCTCGCCCTCGCCCAGCGTCAGCTGGTAGACTTGGCCCGGCGCCGACACGGCGGCGAGGCCGCGGCCCGTGAGGAACGTGCTGCCCCAGTGGGCGACGCCCAGGCTGGTCTGCATGCGCGGCGACGGCGACAGTGTGTGGCCGGTCCACGCGAGCAGGGCGTTGCGCTGCTTGATCATCCAGTCCGTCGTGCCGTCGAGGTGGATGACGGAAAACGTCGTCGTCGGAGACTTGGTCGAGATGAGCGCCGTGACAGGCGATGCGGCCGATATGCGTTGGTAGAGGAACGGGACGCCGAGCGGCGCGCGGGTAAGAGGGTTGAGAACCGAGAGCGTAGATTGAGCCTGTCGTCGTGTTAGTAAGATGTCCGACAGTTCAGTGCTCCTGTCTTGTCCATACATCCTCGGCTTTGCCAGCAAGCGCAACGAGCGTGCCTCGTCTAGTGTAAAGGCGCTGCGAGGGCGACAATGTCACAGACAGCATCGAATACGGCGAGCCGAGTACTTCGAATCGTGCATCTGCAAAAAAAGTAAGTACAATCATTCGAATACAAACTGTATCGATCGCATCATACCAGCCATGTCTCGCGAGGGGTCAATTGGCGTCCCAAAGACATCCCCTCCGGCACCGACGTTGCCCCTCGGAGCTTCCGTGCTGGGGGCGGCGCTGATCTGGATCGCTCTGCATTGTCGACAAATGTACGATGGCTGGGTAATGCGCAAGCCACGCATTGGGCGAATCAATGCAGTATGGCCCCTCATCGTTGCTGCAGTCGATGCGGTGCAGTCGACGAGAAAAAAGCGCGATAAGTTGTAACGAAGTGACGTCTCCAGCAAAGCTCCCCGAAAACACCCTAACCAAGCTCAGGTTGCCCCCCCAAAAAAAACTGGGCGTCAATCGCTTACAGGGCGGGCCGGCGGTTCAGACGGCCCGACACAGTGTGCTGTGGTCGCTGAACCTTCACGTGTGGGTTGCCCGGACAACCAGCCCCGGCGACCACCAATTCAGTACCACACCAACTGCAGGCGCTTGCCGATACATTGAAATACAGCAAAAACAGTGTCCAAGGTAGGTCACGGATGTATCAATAGGAAGAGGTGTCGATTTTCGATTCACGACGAAGAGTGCCGGTCGCATCGAAAGAAGAACAATTTTCTGCATTATCCGACGTCAATTGGTCGTATTAAATACAAACAATCATGTCTGTACGAGTGGTGGCCCGAATCCGTCCGCTGCTGGACGGCGAGCACGAAAAGGACATCATCGTCCGCGCAGACAGCACCGAGGCTGGAAAGCCCAACACGATTGTCAAGATTCCCAGCCCCAAGAATGGCGCCGAGGAGTTTTCGTTTGCGTTTAACAGCGTCTACGACCAGTCGACGTCGCAGGAAGCCCTGTATACTTCCGAAGGTAAGGACAGGTCGTCGACAAGGGAAGAGGATATATCGTGTGCTGACAAGACCAAAAGTGCAACCACTTCTCAAGTCGCTCTTCCAAGGACTTGACGTCACCCTATTTGCGTACGGCGTCACCGGCACCGGCAAGACGCACACCATGCGAGGCGGCCTGAAGCTGGCCGACCGTGGTGTCATCCCTCGCCTGCTGAGCGGCGTCTTCCGCCGCGGCAAGAAGATTGCCAAGGACACGGACGGCGAGACAGACGTCACCGTGGCGCTGTCCTACTACGAAATCTACAACGATAAAGTCTTTGACCTTCTGGAGCCGCCCGAGCAGCGCACGCCGACGGGCCTGCCGCTGCGTGCCGAGGCCAACGGCCGCACCGTCGTCTGCGGCCTCACCGAACGCCGCTGCGATGACCTCCGGGACTTTGAGAAGCTCTACATCGAGTCCAACAACAACCGCATCACGGCCGCCACCAAGCTCAACGCGCACAGCAGCCGCAGCCACGCCATCCTGCGCGTCAAGGTGACGCAGACGGGGCCCGACTTTATCCGCGAGAGCACGGCCTCGGCCATTGACCTGGCGGGCTCCGAGGACAACCGCCGCACCGACAACGGCAAGGAGCGCCTCGTCGAGTCGGCGGCCATCAACAAGAGCCTGTTTGTGCTGAGCCAATGCATCGACGCCATCTCGCGCGGCGACCGCCGCATCCCCTTTCGCGAGTCCAAGATGACGCGCATCCTGTCCCTCGGCCAGAACAACGGCATCACCGTCATGATTCTCAACCTGGCGCCGCTGCGCAGCTACCACCTCGACACCCTGAGCAGCCTCAACGTCAGCTCGCGCGCGAAGCGCATCGAGGTCCGCGAGATTGAAAACGAGGTCGTGTATAAGCAGTTCCCCAAGTCCAACACGTCCCATGCCGGCCTCGGCGGTGCCAAGCGTCAGCCGCTGCAACCGCTGGCCAACGCGCACAACGTCCAGAGCGGCAATGCGGCGGCGGCACGACCCGTCAAGGCGTTTAGCGTGTACACAGACGAGCTCAAGCCCATAACCACCTCCCGGCCCTCGCTGGCCACGTCGGAGATTCGAAGAGTCAGCCCCGGGAAGCGCGCTTCGGACCAGGACTCGGGAATCTCTCGTCCTTCAAAGTTGGCCCGCCCGTCGCTACTACCGTCCTCGTTTGCGTCGGCCGGCAGCCAGGGCGTCGCGAGCAACCACGGGTCCATCACCATGTCAGCCGCACAGATCGAGGCCATGGTGGAGAAGAAGGTTGCTGAGGTGCTCGCCGCGCGCATGGCCGCTGAGCAGCAGACCACGACCGTCATGGCGCCGCCGCCGCCGCCGGCACCCTCCCATGACGCCGTACAGAAGCGTCTGGAGGCGCTGGAGCGACGCATCGAAGCCGACGAGCGGCGCGAGGACTCCAAGTCGGACGGCCTGCGGTATCTGCTATCGGCGCGTCAGCATAAGGAGAGCGGCGACGACGCCTCGGCGCTCAAGGCGTACGAGATGGCGCTGCCGTTCTTCCCCGGCCAGACCAAGCTTGTGGGCAAGATTCAGCGTCTGCGCGCGCGTCTCGGCATGCCACCCATGACGCCGTCGGCTCCCGTTGCGGCGGCCGCAGCCGCTGCGCAGGCGGCTGGCGAAGACACGACGTGCATCTTGGGCACTACGCAGACGGCGGCGGCCGACAGACGACGCATGTCGCGACTGCCTGTTATTCACGACTCGGCAAGCGATTTGACGGCGGATCTAGACATGACGAGCACGATCTCATTCGATTTCAATGCGAGACAGAGGCGCATGTCGCGCTTCAACGTGCATCCCATGCCGGCCAACTAAGACCACAGCAAGGTCATGGTGCCGCTTGGGATTTTGAACTTGACATTTTGTTAACTGTAAAGGTGCAAAACAAAAGGGTAGATGATGGTATTACCTTTCTTTTGTCTCATTGCGTTGCTTTTTGTTCTCGCATGACGCATGACGAAAATCTTCTTGTGTAATGACCAAGCACAAGAAGCCATACAACCAGCATCATTGTATCATCTCCGCGCAAAAGGAAAAGACTCTGGTTTTGGATTAAAAGCCAATTTCGGCGGACAGTGGCGTTTTCGGAGTAGTTTGGATTTCTGTTTTTATTTTGAATTTTTGGCGGGAGAGCTCGAGCGTGAGGAGTCGTGACCGGATTTTTGGCTTTGTAATTTTTACAAAGTAATGTGTTTTGAATATTTCAAGGTTTGAACATGTCAAACGTTTCAAAGATGAAGAATAAATAAACACACGCAATACTTCAAAAAATGTACATGCTCTTAATACTGGCGGTGTGTGTGGGTGATGAGCAACGCGATGGTCTGGGAGGCACTCTCAGCCTGTCGTTATCACCATCTCGGTGATGGCTGACGACACTCGTCGGCTAACCAGAGCCAATCCACTGTAGCACAACGCACAAAGTCCCGACCGCCCCTTGTTTGAAGCCGCAGGATCCTACTGCGAATTTTTGGTCTTTACTGGTAGATGGGGTAGAGGTTCTCCGACACGCGTGTTTCAAATGCATGGCCCGCATTCATAGATCGACCACCACCACACGACCCCGTTTTGGGGCCGGCGCGAATCGGTCGGCGGGCGGCGGAAAGTGTGTGTATGCAGCCACACAGACATTCTGCGCGCCGCCGCAGGTCACGCCAGCGCACGACAAACTATCAGACATGGCTGCAACAAAAAAAAGAAAAAGCAACGTTTTGGTGAAGAGATGCGATTCAGGCTAATCTTGTCACTGTGGCTACTTTGGGCATTATATTGCTTTTTCGTATCAATGGCGCCGTCGTCGATCGACTAAGCCAAATGTGCACGATAACCTAACAAGTTCCAACGAATTGGCCAGTGAAATAGAAAGAGGTAGTTTTTTGAGTTAAAAAAAGAAACAATGCACAGCAGATCGGTGGTGTGGTCCCGAGACGTTGGACGGAGCCCACGTGAGTCAAGAAGCCCTTGAAACAGCGGCGTCGAGACAAGGTGTCGAGCTGGAATCCCAAGGCGTCATGAGTCGAACCCCTCCCGCCCCATTGTGTCACACAGTCACGAGCTCTAGAAATAAAAGACGTGTTCAAAAAGTGAATTGAATCGAACAAGTGTATGTAAGCAATAGCCAAACAGTGAAACTGGTATTCGTGATAGAAATACACACACAGTCATGTGTAGTGTGAATGAAATTCGTAACCAAAGGCCGCGTATGTAATATAAGCCCGTCTAAAAAGCCTCTTCATGGAACCCAAGATAAAAAGAAAATAAAAAGAGAAGAAGGCGTGAAGATAATGAGGGTGAAGATAAGTGATATAAAGAGTGTCGGGTCATGATGGCCCAATGAAATGCAGATTGTAAAGAAAAACGCTCTCAACTCCGAAAAGAAAGGCCGTGTCCAGTTGTTGCAGCCACCGCTGCTTTTCCTCCTCGCGATTTTATAAATTTTCGAGTTGGTCCATCACCACTTCTTGTCAAGCCATTGGACGGCACTACGTCGTCGGTCGCTGGCCGAGGTCTGCATGGTGGTGGTGCTGCCGTTGAACGAGGGCATGGAGCTGAAGCGGTTGAGACGCTTGCGCTCGGGCATGGGAGAGACGGGCTCGTCGTCCATGAGGGGCGAGGAGGGCATGTCGCGGTGCATGTTGGACTTGGCGGAGCCGACCTGCTCGCCGTGGAGGGCGTCGGTGCGGTTCAGGCTCGAGTCGGTTTGAGAGGAGCCGGTGCTGCTGGGAGTCTGGTAGACGTACTCGCCGTCGACGTAGACGGCGTTGGAGACGAACGTGGAGCGGCGGTGGCGGCGGCGGGTGTAGTGCTGCTCGAGGCGGAAGAACTCGAGCTTGGCCTGGATGCGGTCGAGGAGGCTGCGGCCCATGATGGCGGTGGTTCGTCGAGTGTAGAGGAGACGGAGCCGTAGGAGACGGAGCCGTAGGAGTCAATTCGGGACTGACAGTCGGTGAGAGTGTTTCTCCTTTTAGAAAGCGAAAGGAAGCTTCGGCAACGGGTTTTCGAGAGGACTGGTCGTTTTAGTGGCGCGAGACCTAACGCGGAACGTTCGGTTGGGCGTGAGACAAGGCAAGACTTTTGGGCCGGCGAAAGTCTAAAGGCTGAAGGAGAGACAAGAGCGGAAAGACGACAAGATATTCCAACAAAACTCGACACAACTTTTTTTCTTTGCAAGACGGGAGGAGGGGGGCGAGGAGGGGGAAGAGGGCGGCAGTGGGATGGATTTTATGAGGACGAGTCGTGAAAACGAGTGGACGACTGGAAGGGGCAGGTACAAGTTGCTTGCATAAAAAAAAAAGAGGCTGTGGCCCGTGGGGGGGGGGGGGGGGGGGGGGGG